>DWEO01000313.1:0-10164 GCA_018245995.1 Pyrrhopyge telassa croceimargo
GATAGAGCTATTTGGCACTCGGTGCTCTCTGCCTACCCCGTCAGGGACATGGCGTGAAGATATGTTTGTATGTATGTGATACAACTATGTAGCTGTTTCACGATAAAATTTAAATGGAAATACGTTACATAACACGTGCTTTATATGTGATTAAATGTGATTTACACGATCATCCACACAATCCGTTGCGCCATCGTGCGTAAAAATGTGATTTATATAAATTTGGAGTAGACGTGTTCTGGAGTGGAGACCGCGCCTTGGCAAACGTAGCGTAGGACGCCCTCCGGCTGGTGGAGTGACGATATACGCAAAGTGGCTGGCAAAGATAGGACGCGAAGATTTGAAGATGGAGCTCAGTGGTGGGTTATCAGAGAGGGGTATATCCAGCTCTGGATGAGAATGAATTAAAGATGATGAAGCAAGCCCAAAGCAGCAGTGATAGCCTAGTGGTTTGAAATTTGGTCTCTCACTCCGGGAGACCTGGACAGATCCATGGCGCGCGCTTCTTTACAAATGTGCGTTTTAAGATTAAATATCACTTGCTATAACGGTGAAGGAAAACATCGTGAGAAAACCTGCACATCTTAGAGTTCATAAAAAAATGTTTTCTAAGATGTGTGTAGTCTGCCAACCCGCACTTTGCCAGCGCGGCAGACTATGGCCTTAATCCTCTCATTCTGTGAGGAGACCAGTGTCCAGCAGTGGAAGGATAAGAGGGTCGAAAAAAATAATTTAAACTCACTTTCAGCGGTCACGTCACTAAAATACATAAGCGGTTTTTTCCGTTTTTATTAGTTTGTAGGTTGCTTTGTGCGACTCAATCATCGAAGTTGCTAAACAGATTTTGATGGAACTTTCTTTAGTAGGTAGAGGATTTAGATCAGACTTTAAGAAAGATGAGACCAATTAAGTGTTTGAAAACTGTTGAAAAATGTTGTAGGTATATGAAACAAAACCGGAAAACACATTAGGTCACAAGTATCAAATAAAACAAACCGAATTAAATTGACTGACAACGCAATGTGAATTTTATTTTAAAGGTTACGTAACTTTTTTCCAGAAAGGTAATTTAATATAGTAATGAATGTAACAAAAAAGCGTAAACGCAACATTACGATTGTAATCCCTGAAGACGCAGGCAGAGGTGTGTAAGTATTGCCCCCCGCGTTTCACCAGTTAAAATAGTAAGAAAGAAAATTATTTGTTTTCTCAAAGACAGTACAAAGGTATTGTGTATGTTTACAAAATAGATCATTTTCATATAAACAGACTATTTACGACGTCTTGCCCCAAAATTGTCAGTTCTACCTACAGTACAGTTGTTTAGTCCAGTTTGTATGTAATATTCATGCGGGGGTCTATATGTTCGCATGACTTGCGATCTAACGTATTGTTGTAGTGTATGATAAATTAAATACAATTTCTGAAGGCCACAGGGCAATAGCTTAGAGAAAATGACTAGTTGTGTTTCTGTTGAGGTTGGTTCGTGTACACGTTATTTATTAAAACAACTTTCATTATGCGGCAATGGGTGAAAAGGTCAGTACATAATTGTTCGTACATAAGTTACATAATTATTGATCATTTTTGTGTTTGCTGAAACCCTTGTCGAGTTAGTTGTTTTTTTATATCGTTACGCCAGGTCACTTGTCGGGTAAGCAGAGATATTTAGCACTCCGTGCCCTCTGCCTACCCCGTATGAGATCTGGCGTGAAGATATGTATGTATGGTGCATAACAATCGCGAATGTTTTAACCGCTAGGGATTGTTGAAGTAGGTATGTTACCCTTACTGCGAAACATTGTTCATTTGGAGGGTCTCAATGAGTCTCGAAACATCGAGTGGACCTTTCAGGGATTTTTTATAAAAAATACGTTTACAATATATAAAATACAGTGCATATTATGTAACTCATTGCCATACCAATCGTGTATTCCCTTAATATGTTTTATATTTATCCCCACGACAATAACATAAAAAAGTCGGACTAAAATCATACATAATATATGTATAACATTGCGTTTGTATAAGCGTATTTTATATAAGTAGTGATTCAGCAGTGATCACTGCTCATTACGTTTTCGGGGTTTTAAAGTTCTAGAGTTTCGTATGTTAAACACAATATGTCTGTAAACCTTTGTGTTACTGTTCGTTTAAATACTATTGTGTATCTAATATTGGAAGTGTCAATGTTTTGTTTTGTTTGTAACGTACACAATGTGTTATATTATTCTTTCTGCGCTCCTTCTCTGTTTAAACGATTCAAATTTAAACTTTTAACTACGCTAAATCTTAAACTTTACTTGCGCAGAACCGTTTTATCCCCTTATTGCAAAGTTTTCTCTTCAGGTAGTAATATATAAATTCATCATCATCAACAGGCCTCAGTGCAGCAGTGGACTGCAATAGGCTCATTGTGATGATGAATTACTTGAAACGAAACCGACTTGCACAATAATTTCGCGACTTTATACTTACCTACCTGTACAGCTACTACCACAATCAAACATCTTGTATTAATTTGGCGTAATCTCTCAAATGACATTGACTCTGTTATTTGCCTCCATTGTGATTTGGTAATGTCGTTATGTCAATTCAATTATTATAACCTAGTTAAATTACAAAATAGCTATTTGTGGGCAAAACTTGCCACGAAATGAGTGTCACACGGAGTTAGATAACAAATCACTATTATTGACTTAAACACCTTTTTGTATATAAAATCATTTCTTTTTTGTATTCTTACAGGATAACTTCTATTTATTTAAATAACCTTCTGTAAATCTTATCTTTAAATATGCACTTTATACTTTTCTATATAAAATAAATGTTATTTTTTTATAAATAAATGATTGTTTCCACAAATAACTTAACTTTTTTTATTTTGCATTTTACCATTACGCCCGCTACTATCCCGGAACAGTTTACTTGGAAGATAGCGGGTAGGTACAAGATGTGTCTGTTTGCGGTAAACAACGGTTGTGCCTATGTCCGGTTCCACTCTCATTGAGAGCCACTTAATTAGAGCCGAGAGCCAAGACGAGACATTCGATCTTTGACAACACACAAGGCAGCGACACACGAGCTAGCCGCTGGATAGGGTTTAAAAGATCTTTTATATTGCCTTTTTGAAATGCATTCGAGTTTTTTATTAACACAAAACGTAACATACGCTCCTTAAAATTGTAGGAAATACGAAGGAAAAAAACTATTTAACATAACGTAACATTATCCCTGTAATCCCCGAAGAGGTAGGCAGAAGAGCATAGTACACTCCCACGTTTCACCAGTTTCGCCAGGAGTTTTTATTAATAAAACGACAATTTAAGATTAGCGTTTGTAAGTATAAGAGCTTACTTACACACTTTTGACAGTTTTCATAAAGACAGTTTAGGACGAAAACAAATTTTCATTTGTAGAAAACTTAGGTACTGCTAATATTTCTATGATAATGAAAAGCATTCCTTCATTGCTATTATTATATCGTCGCGTCAGGCCTCTTATCGGCTAGGCAGAGAGTAAAGTGTTAGTATGGGTAGTATTTTTCGCTTGTACCTACTCAGTATTAACGTAGAAATATTAACTTAAAAATAAAAGTAATATATATATATACAGGGATAATTTTACGTTATGTTATATAGTTTTTTTCCTTCGTATTTACTACAATTTTAAGGAGCGTAACAAGTACTTAATGAACCGTATTAATTAGTTCGACGCGATGCGTACAGTCCACGTGAACACCAACAGCTTGTTCACGCGTTTGATGGAACACCGCGGAATTCCTGTTTCGCTAACCAGGCTATGGGTTGAGGTCCCCCCACATCGATTTTAGTATGTTTTTCCCAGGTTTTGGTAAATTATTTACCGCAATCTGTCAAAAACGCAAAAATAGAAATATTATCTATGGTCACATAACAAAATTTGCTTGAATCGAAACGCAAATGTCACTTTTACGGCCATTTTTTTCTTTGGTCGTCCGCTCAACTGTTGTTTCTGTGGAAAGTGCGGTGAATTTTAATCGTAATGGCGGATCGGAGAAAGGTAAGTCGTACAATTTTTTTATATGCTGTAGAATTTGAGTTTTTCTAGTGATATGTGCATAAATTATACGTAAGCACTTGAAAAATATCATGATATAACGAAATGAAAAATGTGGGGAACCATATAACCTTAGCCTGTGAAGGAGGTGCACATTGTGGGAATTATATGCCCATTGCCTGGTGAATTATAATCTTTATTTTGTGCTAACTTTTTGCCGCGGGTTTTCTTTTTTATTTATTCACTCTACAAATTATGAGGAAATTAGGTTTTGTTTTATCGAAATATAACTTGTGGGTAGTGATAAACGTGATTTGTCATCATCGATTTGTCAGTCAGCATTTACCTACTTTAGTGTATTTTTGTTATACAGGTATTAAAAAGACATCAAATTGAAAATGCGCTTCATGAGATGTTTTCGTCGGAGGACGAAAGTGACGAACATGACAATGATTATACTGATTATGTCCCAAAATCACTGAACGCAAGGTTAAACGATATTCAAGGTATGTCTAATCGACAGTTATTACTATTAGACGGCGATGCACGTCAGTCTTACGAAGAATCACCTAACGAGGAAGTTTCACCTTGTGATCGCAAAGGCCTTCCTAAAGAGCTGTGTCCACCAAAACCTAAAACACCTGAAGAACGAAGACTGGCTAAAGAGAATAAATTGGATCCGGGCGAATTCACATACCGTTTCTGTCACCCTTGTGCTGTGATCAAATGGCATGACACTAAAGAAGTTTTTGTCCTTACAACTGCAGTTAACCCAACCAAAGTGGAAGTGATCCAGAGAACTCAAAAGAACGGGCAAAAGAAAGACATGTATTGTCCCTCTGCAATCGCAGAATATACAAGGAGTATGGGAGGTGTGGACCACTTTGACCACTATCGAAGCTCGTACTCTATTGGCCGTAGGTCAAAAAAATCCTGGTTTCGGATATTTTGGTTCTTGTTTGAGAGTGGCATTATAAACGCCTACATTTTATACAAATACAAAAATCCAAATCGTAACAACATACACCGTGATTTCAGATTACGCTTAGCTAGAAGTTTGAAATCGGCACATATCTCAAACATAAAACAAAATCCGGTGGTATACAAAAACAAAAAAGGAGGTGTTTTTGGGGTACCAGACGAAATAAGATTGGCGCAAAAAGGAAGTCATTTTTTATCATTGTCTACGTACAAACGATGCAGGTTTTGTAGCACCAGAAAACAGGATAAGCGGTCAAAATACGAATGCGAAATTTGTAAAGTAACATTGTGTGTTACCCCCTGCATGAAACTGTACCACCAAAGTCAAAATGTAGCAGATGAATAAAACCTTTTTTGTCAATTCTCAATATTTTTTTATTACTGAAATAAAGAATAAGTGTCTAGATGTCATATTTTATTTGTACATTGTATTTTTCTTTCCTAAGTTCTAAAACATGATGTTCAACATTTTAGGCGATAATTTGGAATGGGAAAATCCACAGCATATTGTTTATTTTTTTATTTATTAGACCGCATTGTAAACGACTTTATATAAGAACATGAAAATGACAAACATACTTGTTTATATATATAAATATAAAAGTTACGTCTAGACAGGCAATGGGATTATGTATTCCCACATGCGTTTTTTTCAATTTTCAGCTAAATTTCTAAATATAATCGATAAAATCGCATACTACAGGTTACTACTCATATAAATCTACAAAAAGATCACTATTACTGCAGTATTTGTACGAGGCCTGGTAAAGGGTTAAAACGACGCTCGCTGAAACAAACGATATTATAGACATCAAATTGATATTTTGTTTATAAACCTACAAAACAGAGAAGGATTGAAGACGTAAAGACAGAATTTATATTTTACTAAATCTAAAATTAATGAATATCTTTTAACAACTATGTCTGACACTTCTGACAGTGATGATGATTTGTTACAAAATAATTTTTTTACGTTTAATAATGGAAACACGGTGAGGAAGTTGAAATGTGTTGATTATAGTTTGTGACATGTTTTCCGTTGTTTCTGTTTAAACCTTTAACGCAGATTGTAATTGTTATTGGTCTATAACTCTATGTTATGTTAGGAAAGTGCTTTTTGAAAAGTTTGTAAACAGTATTCTCTGCAGAACTATCTCAATGAAATTGTATAACATTTTGTTTGTTGTAGAAAATCTGCGCCAGGGGACCGAACGTTAACAATATAAATACTACTGGTTTAAGTTTTCATAACAATGTTTTGACTTCAACTCAAAGATACGCTGGTTCGAATTTAGACCAACGGAACAGGCGATATAGGAGAGGGATCTCACCCATGTCAATGAGGAGTGTGCGCGACTACGGACCATCTACTTCTAATCGTTCCATCATTCGTCGTGGAATGGGCATCGATAGATCGTTCTACAGTGTCAGAAGTGGATCGCCAGCAACAGTACGCAGTATTGGTAAGATGCTAATATTTTAATTTATTACTAACATTTAAATCATGTATTGCCTCATTAGATAAGTAGTTGCAAGTGTAACTATTGATCAACAGGTTCTAAGTCAGATCTCTAGGTTGGATACAATTGGGTTTCCAACTTCAAGTGCTTAACAATGGCTGGGAGTCTTTCTGGATGTGTGCCCCATGTACGGTATTAGCCTCATCCCCTATTCCATACTGGCACATAAACATAACTGGTGAAATGTGTTAAAAATATAATGTAATGTTTAGCATGTGTTAATAACAAAATACATGTCTCGCTAATTTATTATATGTATTAACTGTATTGTTACAAGTAAAAAAAAGAGTCATAAGTGTATTTTATTTGTGTATATTATTTTTGTGTTTTCATTATATACTGTACCACCACACCTGCAATCCCCGAAGAGGTTGGCAGAGGAGCGAAGTTAGCACACTCCCATGTTTCACCAATGTTTACATTACATTTGATTTAAAGTAATTTTTGGCAATAGTGTAATTTACAGAAATAGTATGAAACATAACATAACATCACACCTGTAATCCCCGAAGAGGTAGGCAGAGAAGCATGATGTTATTTTTGTAGGAGATCGATGTTACTATGACTGGTACCATAGGTGAAAAGCGAAATAAAAAATATAAATATTATAGCATGTATAATTTAAATTATATAATAGGTACTTAAAGATTAAAAATAAATGCAATGATATCCTATAACATAAACACAGTATATATATTTGTTTATTTAATTAATCAATAAAATAAAAAAATATTTCTTATTCTATGATAATTATCATAAAATAATCTGCCTCTGCCTACCTCTTCAGGGATAACAGGTGTGATGTTACTTTTTTTTAATAAATATTTTTTTGTTTTATCAATTGTACAGATAGTGTTAGTGCTGCTGATATAGTGTTTGCTTTAAAGAATGAAACATTCAATAAACACGACCTTAAAGCTATAAAAGAAGCATTTAACATCCTCATGAAGACAAATCACAGGACACGAGTTGAAAAGAGGCGTAACCATAGATTGCTAATGAAAAGAAACCATAGACAATCTGGAGAAGATTCTGGAGAACAAGGTAGTGATTCATCCATAAGCAGTGATGATTGCAGGACAATTAAAACATCACTATGCAATGAAAATGTTCAAAGGGTAAGTCATATGAAAAACTTAGCCCATTTTAGCAAAAATATTAGAGACAATCAAATGTTTAGAGATTGTTCTGAAAGTATAAAACAAAGTAGTATAAGAAATTTATGTTCAATCAGCAGTATTGTATCCAATTATGGTACTAGAAAAAAAAATCAAAATATTACTGTAATTGATCAAAGTCAATCGTCAGTTAAGGTACAAAATACATCAATCATGACTCAAAAAGAAAGATTTGAGAAAGGTTTTCTTTTGCCATCACAAAGATTTAACAAAAAAAATGGGCAGACACAAGTGATTGGTAAAGATAAAATAATTACTAATGGAAACACATATAATCATGGGCAGGGAATACTAGAATCGCAAAGTGACAGTGGCTCGGAAGAAGTTTTTAGAGGACTTTCTAAAAATCCCAAACAAGAATTAAATGTACAGAAAAAAAGAGCACTAGAGAATGATGGTGTTCTTTATTCTGACAATAAAAGAAGCAAATCAGTTTCATCAAATGGGCTTCAGAATACTGAACATGTAGATTCAACATTGGAAGCCAGAACAAATAATACATTGGATGGCTTCATTTTTGCGAAGCCAAAAATGCCAATGAAGAAGGCCCATACAAACATAGATCTCGGTTCTGAAAGGTTGCTTGCAACGTCAAAAGTCCCTGTAATCACTGAAGAAGATGACTATAACATAATGCAAGATAATGCAATTAAATCCAATAAAGAGGCAAATAATGAAGTGACTGTCAACACTAAACAACCAGGCACTCATCAATCTTCCAATGATGTCTCCATGAGACCTAGTTTTATTAAACGCAAGTTATTCACGCAAAAACTTGATGTGGCGGAAAATAAGAATCTTAGCTGTGACAGTATACCAGCAAATAGTCCTCAAAATGTTTACAGTGAATGTACATACACAGGTGAGGAGATATTTAGTGTGACATATGATAAAAACTCAACGAATACTACAGCTAAATCTGGGAAGTCTACAAATAATGCAAAAGAAGCTACACAATGTAGCTTCTTTTGCATTATTATTTAGACATGGTGCTCTGAATATTATATAGTCAATTATATAGTAATAGTATATATAGTATTTGCATGTTCACCAAGGACAAGAGATGTATTGATTGATCATCAATCTTATTGAAATAAATATTTCCTTACTGTCTAATGTTGTCAACTAAATACTTATACCACTATGTAATTTTTACAGAAATAAACAAGAAAAGTGTAACGGACTGTGTAAAATCATTTTGGGACACTGACTTTGAAAGTGATATGGAGTTAACTAATATTACACAGTCATGGAGGAAAAATGCACAGAAATATCAAGGTAATTTTCTAATGCAATCATATAATAAAGGGAGGATATAATATAATATGTTTTAATTTTAGTAGGGTAGATTTATAATAGTGTAATTTTTTTTTACAGAATGTGTGAATAAGGAAAAAACCAATTCCGAAAATCAACCAAAAATAGTTATAAATAGTAATAAAGCAGCACCTATTCCAAAAGACACTATATTAACTGTAAGAAATTGTCACAGAGAGCCTAAGTTAAATGTAAGTGTCAAAACGCGAAAAAATCATGTTGCAGATGATAAAAATGTTACAGAAAATATAGAGTCCAATGTATTAGTACAAGATAAAGACATTAGGAAAGTAGAAACAAAAGCAAATAAACTCTCTGATAAAAAAATATGTACAGATAAGACTAATAAAAATGGAAAAGAAAATATTCCATTAAATGAACAACAAGGATCAGGAAGTAAATCTAAAGCAAAGAGGTGTGCTAATGGCTTAGTTGAAGATAAAAATACTGACACATCTAAAAGATAAAATAGAAGTTCAAAATTAAGAGACAAGGATTCAAAAGACATGTCTAGAACATTAAACAACAACAAGGACTGTTCAGTAATAGTAACATCCACAGAGGCACCCAAACAGACCAAAAAGAACACTTCGAACAAAACAGCTAAATCTAGTAAAAATAATAATGTCAATATTCAAAAACAAACAACAAATGTAAGGATACAACCTAAAAGAAAATCAAAGGAGAATATGAGTACTCCTCAACCTAGTGCAAGATCGAAAAATACCAAAGCACCTAACACAAGAACTAAAACCATTGAACAGTTTCATTCTAAACATACTTCATTGAACAGCATCAACACTCGGTCAACTCGTTCTTCAAGAGAAAAACTGTCTTTCAATTGTAGTGCATGTGATCATTATAGTGGAAATGTCAGCAATATTAGCAACAGAAGCTTAAGCTCAGTCAAAGAAAGATGAATGAATTATACAAATCTCGTTTATAATATGACAAAGTACTTCGCTCATCTAAAAATCTTAAGTTGAATATTCCGCAGCACAATACTAAATTTTATCATTATTCTTTCACTATTCAGGCTGTACTACTCTGGAACTCCCTGCCTAAAGTTGTCAAACAAGCACCCAATCTGCGGTTCTTTAAAAAGCATGTCCGTAATCACTTTCTCAAAG
>DWEO01000314.1:0-10153 GCA_018245995.1 Pyrrhopyge telassa croceimargo
TTCACAAGTAACAACCCGTCGTCCACCCGTGGACCACCTGTCGACAACGAGTTGACGCCGAACGGCGAGGCGGTGCTTTCTAATGAGCTATGACCCATAATCACCACTAGACCCCCCTCGCCCCCATGTCATCAAAAATAAGCAAAGCATAGACGATTGTGGTGTTCGCGAATATTTTACTAAATGTCAGTTAAGAAAGTTGCTATGGTTGGCTAGTGGGGCGCATGTGTAATCTAATTGCTTAGCCGATGGGCGCAATGGAAACGTCGTTTATCCAGACTTTTAAATCTTGATGCCTATTACATTCTGCCTTGTCTCTTATTTACGTGGAATACGGCAATACTTCGGTATACAATTGACGTTTGCAAGATGTCAAGGTATATTCATATTAAAATATGAATCATATATAATCGCCTTATGCTTGTTAAGATTGTATTAGGAACCGGATCTATACTACTGTATTAGCTTTCCTTATAAAAGCAGTTGGCCGTCTATTAAGAAATTAAGGTAATTGAATGATATTCTTATCTAAGTGAGAATCGTTTATTAGTATAGTTATTATAAGCGTAATGTGATAATCAGAGAAAATAAATTATTATTTAAGTGCATTTCGTTACATTATTTCCATTTATTGTTACCCGATCACTTTATAAATAAAGATTGCTTTTTTGTAATTACACAAAGTCCTGTAGGTTATTAAAGACTACTACATTACATATAATTCCCTGATTTTCTCGAGAATATTTTACTTCTTTTTAGGGGAAATTTTTTATTAATTGATAAGGGATTTGCCATTAAAATCAACTTTGAATGGATACTAATTAACCAAATCAAACCTAACAATGTTTAGGTTAAACCAGTCACGGTTAGTAAATGTCGATCTGAGATCTGTTGTCGTAAATAGCCATCTTCTCGAAGTTTTTTCAATGTACACATTCATTGAGCAGACCTCGCAGTTGGGGGTAGTTTAGAAATTTTTAATAACTAAAGTTGTCAATCATTACACCCAACCTATTATGATATTCGGAGATGAGGCGTGGACGTTTACCGTGCGGCTAGTTTACCAATTCAAAGTCGCTAAGCGAGCTATGCTCGGGGTTTCTCTGAAGGAAGTTATCAGCATTGATACTATTCGAAAGGGTACCAAGGTCACAAAGGTCTCTAAAGTAATAGGACGCTGAAGTGGCGATGGGATGGTCATATCTGCTGTAGAATGGATAATCAATGGAGTCAGCGAGTTCTGTCTGTAAGCGGACTGGGTGCTCAGTAGTGGAGGCTATGTCCAGCAGTGGACTGAGGTAGACTGATAGTGATGATGATGACAACTGCTTTAACAACCAACTAATTTTATTTATTTATTTATTCAGTCTGTACGAGCCTGTTGAGGGCGCGAAGATTTTACAATCACAGGTCATTAACATATTAAATGGGGCGGGAATGAACATTCGGAAGTGGTCCAGCAACGCTCCGGAACTCGTTAACGACCTGCCGTCCGATCAAATTGAGACACCGTTAAATTTTAAATGTTCGGAAACAAGAAAAACGCTAGGTATTCGTTGGAACGCTCATTCCGATACATTTACATTTCAAAATAAATTTGACGATCTACGCGATGAAGAAAAAATAACAAAAAGGGCATTACTGTCTCATATATCAAAGATATTCGATCCACTAGGATGGTTATCGCCGCTTACTATTAGAGCTAAATTATTGTTTCAAAAAACATGGTCGGATAAGAACATTTCGTGGGATGATATAGTTTCGGACGCTGTTAAAAATGAGTGGATACAAATAAAATGCGATTTTCAAAATCTAAATAACATTGAAATTCCTCGCTATATAGGCAGTAACAATTATTATGAAATACACGGGTTTTGTGACGCTTCGGAAAAAGCTTACGCATGCTGTGTGTACATTGTCACTAGAAATAATAAGGGTGCTTGTACATCGAAGTTGCTAACGGCAAAAACTAAAGTAGCTCCTATAAAAAGTAAAGAATCTTTACCACGACTTGAATTATGTGGTGCTCTTCTTTTATCGCGACTATTTAAACTAATAACTAGAATTTATACTACAACTACTATTGATATTTACGCGTGGACAGATTCGATGGTGGTCCTCGGATGGATTCACGGAGATGTTAACCGATGGAAACACTTCGTTTCGAATAGAGTGCAAAAAATTATAAACATTGTTCCTGCATCACGTTGGCATCACGTCAAATCGGAACATAACGCCGCTGACTGCGCAACAAGGGGCCTGACCATGAAACAGTTAACGAATCATTCTGCGTGGTGGAAAGGCCCAGAATGGCTGTTACATTTTGACTCGAACCTACTTGGCAATAAAAAATATCAATCTCCCACTATTGAAATTAAGAAAGCCAGTGTGAACGTTGCTTTATACGACACAAATTCATTTATTATAAAATTATTAAGCGAATGCAGTTCAATAAGCCGCATGGTAACAACAATAGGTTGGCTTTCACGTTACATCCGGTGGATTCGCGACAAACAAAATGCGTCACGCCATAGGTATTTGTCAGTAAGCGAAATAAACAATTCTTATAATTTAATTATTAGAACGGTTCAGTATATGGAATTTCAAGAAGATATTTCCAGATTAAGCAGAGGGGAACATCTACGAAAGAGTAGTAAACTTTTGTGCCTCAACCCTTACATTGACCAATCGGACGGACTTCTAAGAGTCGGAGGGCGTCTGAATAATTCAAGACTTCAACAGTCATCTAAGCACCCGATAGTTCTACCAAGCCACAATCGTTTAACTGAACTCTTAATTATCCAGGCACATTTAATCATGTTACACGGAGGACCCAGCTTGACATTATCGTATATTAGGGAAAAATTTTGGATTATTAGTGGTCTTCGCACAGTTAAAAGGGAACTCCGAAAGTGTGTCAGATGTCGACGTTTTAATAATAGTGAAAAGAATTCACAAATCATGGCGGACTTACCGGAGCCCCGTGTTACAGTTTCACGTCCTTTTACTCACACTGGCGTGGACTTTACTGGTCACTTCGAGATTAAAGCCAACAAGGGGCGTGGAGTGAAGACTCTAAAGGGGTATGTAGCCGTTTTCGTGTGCCTAGCAACTAAGGCCGTTCACTTAGAACTGGTGTCGGACCTCAGTACTCCAGGTTTTTTGGCTGCGTTCCGTCGGTTCTGCGCTCGGCGTGGAACACCAAGTCACATGTACAGTGACAATGGTACGAATTTCGTGGGAGCAAATCGGCTACTCAAAAGGGAGTATCACGAAATTCTACAAACTATAGATACTCGGTTCTTCAATGAGATCAGGGACTTCAACGTACGTTGGATTTTTAACGCACCAGCTTACCCTTCGGCAGGAGGCCTTTGGGAGGCGGCTGTGAAACGCATGAAATATCATTTACGTCGTGTAGTAGGTGAACAAAAACTCACGTACGAAGAATTTATCACTCTACTGCACCAGATCGAGGCTTGTCTTAACTCACGACCGCTCGTCAGGTTAACTGAAAATCCTGATGACCTATACCTAACACCGGGTCATTTTCTCATTGGGGACGCGCTCATTTCACGACCACAAACGGATCCACATCACATCAACTTAACAACTCGATGGCAAATGGTACAAGCTATGCACAAACGGATATGGAAATGCTGGTCAACAGATTACTTGCAACAGCTGCAAATAAGATCTAAATGGAACTATCCCCACAAGAATATAGAGATTGATGATATTGTACTCATCAAGGAAGACAATCTTCCACCCGGGAAATGGGCATTAGGTAGAGTAACGGCCGTGCATCCCGGTAAGGATGGTCATGTTCGCGTGGTTTCTTTAAGAACTAAGAACGGAGAAATTAAAAGACCTATCCTGAAGCTGTCTCTCTTACCGGTGAAGGAGAGTGACCAGTCATCAGTGCAGATTAATGAGATACAGCGAGCTAAGTCCAATGAGAAGGACTCCCCGGTCAGTCACGATTCTGAACAGAAGCGTTCTAAAACTTCTAGACGTTCTAATCGACTTGTTAACTTTATCCTAACATTTTTACTATTGTTCTTTATTCTATCTCCCGTACAGTCTAAAAGTATGTTTAACGTGACATACCTTAACGGTAATCAAAGTATTTATTTTGATCGTATTTCTAACATACACCTCATTCAGGATGAATGGAAACTTGTTGTCTATTATAATATGACTACGTTTTGGACGGGATTAAATAACATACGTGATTACGTCACTCGCTTAAACACACAAACTTACGGATCAACGTTACCGTCTCAATATAAAAGTATTTTATATCAGTTGCAACATGACCTAGCGGAAATCGAGCATTACAACAGTTTACTTAGGAATCAGATTGGCAAGAGAAAGAAAAGAGGTCTAATAAATGGCATTGGGTATTTGGCTAACACGTTGTTTGGCGTCCTCGATGAACGTTTTGCAAGGCAGTATGAATTAGATATTAAAAGAATTTCACTTAATGAAAATCATTTGCAAGCACTTCTTAGAAATCAGACCTCGGTCATTGAGGGGCAGTATAACGTACTGCGTAGGAACGAAAACATAATGAATAAACAGTTTGAGATTTTAGATAACCATCTACGTGCTGTTTCTCTTTCTTTAAGTGAAGTAGAAATAGAACTCAATATCGTTTCTTCAGGTTTAAGTGCGAGTATTGTAATTTCTGGCTTAAAACGTATACAAGATGATTTAATAAATATCATGACGGATATTTCTCAGGGGCATATAAACGTACATTTGTTACCGCCTGAGCAACTGGCGGAACAAATAAACGTAATATACAGTCATTTGCAGGGAGACTTAGTGTTGCCTGTCGATAAACAGAATGTTAGGGAACTTTACAAGCTGATGAAGGTTAGTGCTAGAGTTGGTGATCAATATTTAATAATGGAAGTTAAAATACCTCTTGTTAAGAGGGATCCCTTACAATTGGATCAACTTTTGAGTTTACCTCATAAATATTATTATACTGTAACTAATTTTCCCTATATGGCATTTAATCTTCAAAGGAACCTACTTATTTTTCTAACAGAAACTGACATACATACTTGTACTCATTATTTAACAGACTCTCTTTTGTGTGTCCTTAACAGACCTATTTATGAATTACCAATTACGAAGTCTATCTGTAACATAACGATTAATAACAAAACAATGTGTAGTACAAAGGTGTCGGCTTGCGAGGAGCGTTGGGTCAAATTGCATGCTAGTAACAGATGGTTGTTCTCGTGTTGTGAGAAATGCTTAGTGCGCCTATTCTGCCCCAATGGAATGCAACAGAGTTCATTGACAGGGAATGGTATCCTGGACATCGGTTCAGGTTGTGTCCTAAAGAGTAATGATTTATCTATTTATGGTCACAATGAAAACTTGCTTAGTCATATCTACGTGCAAAATGATATTCCAACTATTCCAGATATTTCTGTCCTTAATAAAATTTTCAACTCCTCGTTTGGTAAACATTACGTTCCAGAGAACCATACAGACCAATGGGACAGACTAAGAACTCAAATAGATAGTCTACAAAGGGAATCGAGCACAACACTGAGCGTTCATGATATTCACCAGTACACGGTACTGTATATAACTTTAGTAGTTATCCTACTAGCAGGAGGAACGTACTCAGTTGTGAGGTGTAAAGCTCGCCGACGGATACTTCAGCTATCCAACGCTACCTGCAACACGGTGAAGCGGGTACCGACGGAGGATGGTCAGAGCCACTCGGATTCCCCAGGAACAAGTGGTGTGCAAATGGTTACGCTTAATATCCCTCGTATTGATAGTGAGTTATAGTGTCGTCATAATAGTGCGCGTTAAAAAAAAAATTGAAGTGAACATTAATATTAACTAACGTTAGATTAATTATAAGAAATTAATGCTATCACCTTGTTAACGCACGTAAAATGATTTTATAACATTTTGATTAAGTCATTATAATTTTGTATTCATTCATTATATTGCACAAACGTACTTACATACGAACTTAACGAGTTCTTGCTTCTTAATTTTAGTTTTTGTTATATAATAAGTATCAGTCCTCTTTACTCATTTTGAGTCGGCAGGATGTACGAGCTACTGCACGTACACGTGACGCCAATAATGCGTTTTGGCAATTTTCGTATGTAAGTGCACACACGCAGACATTTTCATGCACACTGCAGTTTATTTCATGGTAATCATTTTTTACGTGTCTAAGTAAATAAATTAGTGTAAAACCGACACTCATCGGGATTGGTTTTATTACGCTACCTTTCCCCCCAAAACTGTTTAACCTTAATTCCTACTACGTAGTGAACGGTACATATCTTATTTAGAGTAGATATTTGAGCATTTGAGTATCCACGCTGATTATAATATTGGATGTTATGTTTCTGCTTATTTTTTAATATTACACACATTGCACACGTTAACTACAATCTTTTCAGATGCAGAAATGTATTTAATGAGCTATCTGGTTATCACCGGCCTTGCCTAGTTCGCGATCACATTCCGCGTGTGAGTTGTTCCAAGACATTATCAATATGGTTTGCTTCTACATAGAATTCTATCGTATGTAGATAATCCTTTCTTGTAGAAATTCTGATTATTTCCAAACACAAACCCGCTGGAGGTCACATCCAGAATGTTAGTCTAAAATTTTTTTCACAGATAAAAGGTTTCGCCCGAGGCAGCTCTGCCCAATGACGCGGTTTTAGCCATTAATAGGCAATCTAACTTGTAACCAAACTTTCGTTTTACCAATATTGTTGATTTTACACTGAAATCGTTATTGAACTAGGACACAGATACTCTGGCACTTTCCCGTTTATATGTAAGCTTTGGTTCTCAGCGTTTGTTTTGATTGGCAGGACCTAAATACATATTATACAATAATTTATTTCAAAATACTTTAATTTCCAAGCAGTGATTTTAAGTTCAGCAAGATCGCGTTGGAGATGCTTTAGAGAGAAATGTAAGTATAAAAAATATTTACACAATCAAAATAAATAAAAACCACATAGTTAATAAGCGAGTCGTGGAATAAGCTCGTACAGAATGTATGCATGTAATTCGATACTCGTACAACGTTTATGCCTATTATTTATAATAATATTTACTGAATTCGTTCGATCAGCCATTTAAAATTATGTTAATGCTAAATCAGGTTGGTTATAAATAAAACATATATGAAATTGACAACTGCGTTTAATAATTCTTTATTATTTATAAAACATGTGTTACATTTTGCCAGCCTCACAAAATGTACGAAAACAGCGATTAAGTATTTAACATGAAGATATTTCACAATTCATTAAATAGGTATCATTAAATAAGTAGAGGATTTTAAAAATATAGTTTTCTAAAATCAATCTATTTTTAATCAAATGTTTCATTTAAAGATGTATTGGATACTGTATCTTTTAACTTTATAACTATAATAATATTATCATGCATTAATGTAAATTAAGTTTTTATTTTATTTTATCAAAAAATAAAAAATAATTCACTATGAAGAAATGAAATTTTTTTTTATTCTTTGCAGATATTTTCTCTGTAGGTATACTAGGTACATTATAATGGCATAGGTTATATCATGTATGTAGCTTACTTCTATTATTATTTTAAATTTTCCATTTAATTTTTTTAACAGGTAAAATTTAATTGATAGTAGGTAGGTATAATGAAAGTAACAATGATACACAAACTATGTGTTAAAATGCTTACTTAAATAAAATCATGAATGACAATAATCAATTAATAATAAGAGAATGCATATAGGTAATATATTATAGGTACATATTATTTTTTCGAATATGACTAGAAGAACGAACGCTACGATAAGCATTTTCCTATATTTAAAATTGGCGAGGGATCGTCTTAAGTTAAGATATGTAGTTTGTAGTAAACCATGGATATAATTAATACACGAAGATCTCAGAATGAAAACTTAGTTCGGTGCGTCCACTTCGCTGCTGGATTCTGTGAACAAGAGGAGAATTATTATTATAACATTATGTACATCCCTTACGCAGTAGGCAAAAATCATCGAGCGTCAATTCACGAGCTGCTCAGACTAGATTTGACTAGAGAAAAATCTTGTGTATTTACATTTACAATTACATTTACATAGAAAGAGCACACAAGAAAAAAAAAACCTCTAGGTACTATAGGCATTCAAATCTAGTATTCATCATCATCAACCTCTTTATAATTAGTGTACAATAGATGACTCTCTGATAATGGCCTTAAAGCCACACCCACCTAGCCATTTATGGATAGAGATGTTCACACGCCTTAGGAAACAATATGGACAATTCTTTTATGTAAATTACAAGCTTTGTTTTACACTATTACGGTTTATTTTAAACTTATTTCTAAATAGATATTTGACTAACATAACATCACGACTGTAATCTCCGAAGAGGTAGGCGGAGGAGTGTAGTTTACTCCCAAGTTCTACCAGACACGTTTACGTCCCATTATGGAATAGATGGTGAACCTATTGTCATATATCGGGGACAAACCCAGACTCCGAGTTACTACTAGAAAATCTAATAGTACCCGACCCGGGAATCGACCCCAGGACCTCTCGATCGGCAGTCACTCTCGCAACTACTCGACCAACGAGGCAAATATGTACAGTAGGAGATAATTTATTCATGAAAAAGATTAGGACCATAAAAAAGGGTTTACAATATACAAAACGTTTTTGTACATAAAACTGGCTCAATAAATAAATTCATTAAAAAGATGTGATACGAGTATAATTAAAATTATTATCCCCCAACCGCTTATATATGGTAATTACAACTACAAAGCCGATCATTACACTCACCGTCCGTCCACTTCTTGCCGCGCATGCCAAAGAATCCCATTTGACCCTTCCTTTTAGCCCACGGAGCGTTGTGGCCCAACAAAAACTTAATCTCCTGCGCGCCACTGTTCTTTACATCCTTTTTGCCTCTAACGCCTATAAATTTTCCTCGGAAAGACAGATCCGATGGTCTTTTGTTCTGGATTGATTTCTTCCCGCGCACTCCGTAGAACTGGCGCATGTTGGCAGCGCGCTTGTCCACTTCGTTAGTGGCGCGCTCGCTCGAGTCTCCGTCATTTTCAACAGGCACCTGGTCTTCCACGTCCGAACGCTGTAGCTTGTGGAGGTAGTCCATTAACAGTTCATTGAGAAGCGGGAAGTCAGATTGATTTGGGTTAAACTCGTCTGAGCTGTACTCAATCTGGCCGATGAGGGAGCCGTCTCTCTTTGGAACGTATTCATAGTTCTCTGCATATAGCAAATCTTCGGGATATTCTTTCTTCCCTCTCATACCCATGAAGCCCATTGGTGCCCGTTTGTATTCCAAATCGGGAAGGTCTGAAACATCGAAATACTTCTTTCCTTTGACGCCGACAAAGAACTGAGGTTTGCGTTTGAAGAGTTCGTTCTCTTGCGAGTCGATGTACTTTTTTCCTCTCATCCCTAAGAAGCCTTGCGGCGTCCGTTTAACTATCTCCTGTCCAGAGATCGTGTAGATCAGCTGCAGGGTGATGAAAATTAGGTAGATCTTTGACGAAGCCATTGTTTACGGATCTGGAACAAAATGGATAATATTATACAGGGGCTTGTACCAAAAATTGGGTCATTTAAAACTAATTTTAATAAATCGCATTCAGAAAATTTTGTAATTGGAGCATAACTACTAGTCAATACCGTTGAGTCAAACTCAAGAGCCACTGACTTTTTCTAGCAGTATGAGTACTGAAAGCTAGATGTAATTACATTACAGTTTAGGTACGAGCTAGAGATAGACCAGTGATAGCCTAGTAAGTAGTGATAGCCTAGTGCTTTGAAATTCAGCCTTTTATTCCGGAGGCCCGGGTTCAAATCTTAGCGCATATCTCTTTACAAAATGTGCGTTTTAAGTTTAAATATCACTTGTTATAACGGTGAAGGAAAACATCGTGAGGAAACCTGCACACCTTAGAGTTTATAAAAAAAATGTTCTCTAAGGTGTGTGAAGTCTGCTAACCACTTGGCCAGCGTGGCAGACTATGGCCTCAACACTCTCTTTCTGAGAGGAGACCCGTGTCCAGCAGTGGAACGACAAAAAAAAGGGTCTGGAGAGGAGAGATTAAGAAATATAACTAC
>DWEO01000315.1:0-10152 GCA_018245995.1 Pyrrhopyge telassa croceimargo
ATCGCCATATATTGGGCACAAATCCAGACTCCGAGACACTACTAGAAAATCTTAATTTGAAAATCAAATAGTACCCGACTCGAGAATCGAACCCAAGACCTCTCGATCGGTAGTCGCGCTCGCAACCATTCGACCAACGAGACAATAATAATTTTATTATGGTAAAAATCAAGAGAGAATTTAGTAGGTATGTGAACCTGTGAAGAGATGTCTTTTTTTGTGTCCGTCTTCCACTATTCTATATGGTTGGACTCCATACATGTTAACTAGAACTACGTCATTGAATTTTTCTGTAAAGCAACACTTAATTATTTTATATAAGTAATATGCACTTTAGTGACTGACACTAACAATCCTCCTATGATATTCCCTGCTGTAATATTTACACAAAAACATCTTAGCATATGAAAAAATCATATTAAAAGGAGTGCACACTCATGTAATGCCGATCAATAGAAAAACTTGTTAATGCTAGTTAACGATCGTGTTGCCTAAATTCGCAGATTATTAACAACTAACAATACTGCCATTTCAGACCACGTGACAATTACAAGAAATTCTAGCTGTTACTAGTTTTATCGAATTTAATACTTGAGCCGC
This sequence comes from Pyrrhopyge telassa croceimargo, assembly GCA_018245995.1. Lineage (NCBI taxonomy): Eukaryota > Metazoa > Arthropoda > Insecta > Lepidoptera > Hesperiidae > Pyrrhopyge > Pyrrhopyge telassa. The sequence goes on from DWEO01000315.1 coordinate 601, forward strand.
TACACAAGCGCGACATAGATTAATTGCCCGTCATGACGTAATGAAAAGCAAAGACAGGACGTTTATTATCAAGTCATTAAAAACATCACTTTCATAAGTTTTCAGTGATATAGACAGGTGTTGAGGTTTTACATGGGTTTGTTTATTTTCAGGGTTAACGTAACGTAACGTCATACTTGTACTCCTCGCAGAGGTAGCAGAGGGCTGTAGTACTACCGCTCCACAGTGATATTCGGTTCGTTTATTGACAGGGTTAACGTAACGTGACGCCTGTAATGCCCGAAGAGGTAGGCAGAGGAGTGTAGTACTACACTCCCACAGTACCTAACTATTTACCGGGTTCAATTTTATATAGCAAATTTTTGTCACAGTAAAATCTTTATTACATTCCAGGCTCCGTCCAGATTTGCAGGCCTCTTTTTATTAAGAGTTTTCGGAGTTAATGAAGTTGAGAGCATATAAAACTTTTGACTAATAAACATCGTCTTCAGTGCTTGTTTGCCAATTATTTTACACAAGTAGATGCACGGATATAGAGGATCTTTTACAATTTACACTTTTCTAAAACAGTTTAAGGATCAAGCTATTATTCTGGTGCTATTACTGAATGCAGAATATTGCTGTTAAGATTGTATTACATGTCAATTAAATTTCATACTAAGGATTCAGATCGAGAGGTGCTGGGTTTAATTTGAATCCCGCGGCGCGTCTAGTGGATTTTCTGTAACTGGAATTTCTAGTTAAAATTTCTAGCACTGGCTCGGAGTCTGGTTTTGTCCCCGGTGTATAGCCCTAGGCTCGCCTCTTACTCCATTGAGGGATGTAAACGTAACTGGTGAAACGTGGGAGTGTACTACACTCTGCCTACCGCTTCGTCGATTACAGGCGTTACATTACGTAGAGTTTCTAAATTGTTTCACTAATTACCAGCCAACTACAAACAGACTATCTATAAGTTTTTTATGTGACCTTTTCACCGCGAAATAACCCATGGGTACTATAATTGAATGTTCGTACTGGTGCCGTCAACAAGGTCATTGTTGATTGCTTTAAAATGTTCGAATAAAAATGGGCAGTTGCTCATTAGGTACCAATATTATTATTATTATACCTCACGCTATGTCCTTTACGGAGTAGGCAGAGAGCACAAGCAGGCAAAAAGCAGGCTTTAGAAATAGTTTCAATTTATATACATATGTCTACATATATTATGTATTATACACTACATACGCACATCGACACACTCGACCAAGATATTTTTATAATAAACACTCGACTTTAAAGTTAAGTAAAGTTAAGTTAAGACTTTAAAGTATTACTAAAGGTAAATATAACAAAAAATATATTTACAAAAAAATCTCTAATTATGATTTTAATTTATAATAAAAACGAACATGACATGTTTAATAGTAACTTAACTAGTAATCGTAATTTAACTTTATTTAACTGTCTCGTTGGTCGTGTTTGTTGCAAGCGCCTGCCGATCGGGAGGCCCTGGGTTCGATTCCCGGGTCGGATATTATTAGAATTTTCTAATTTAGACTTTCTAGAAGTGGCTCGGAGTCTGGATTAAGCGTAACTGGTGAAACGTGAGAGTTCGGGGATGTTACGTTGACTTTACCCCGCTTACTCCGTAAGGTACCTGGCGTGAAGTTAAAATAATTATAATTATTACTCAACGTTCAGCACATTTTATTGAAAAATTCCCTATACGAATTCTTGCTAGTTTCATTTCATGAGAACTTTTTAGATTCTAAAAACGTGTCGTTTTCAGAGTTTGTGTAAACTATTTAGCATTAGTACTTAAGTATCACTTCAGTGAGCACTTTTTAACAAAGCCTCATTAACTCTGCTCGCAGGACACTGTATCCTTAGGGCTCATTGTATTGTATTCACTTCTATTGTTTCAAAACACGCCACAATAGCATACTGTCAGATGTATTTTATGTCAAATTCAAAAGTACTTGTATGCTAATTGTACGCTAAAAACCTTTTTTACCTTCGTTAGTTATTTTAGTCTTTAGTTAGACTTTATAAATGTATCGTTGTATAGTGAAGAGTTTAATGCGTGGTTTGATGGAAATGAAAATAGTGTTGGTAAAAGAAGTGTGGAGACAGAAGTATAGAAGAACTATCATTGGTATGTAACGGACGGACGTACGGACTGCCTCGTTGGTCGAGTTGTTGCAAACGTGGCTGCTAATCCAGAAGTCCTGGGTTCGAATCAATGGGTGGGTACTATTGGATTTTTGTAACTTAGACTCTTAACTTACATTTTCTAGTTGAAATTTCTGATAGTGGCTCGGAGTGTGGTTCATAGCGAGACGTAAACGTAACTATTGAAACTTGGGAGTGTACCTATGCTACACTCCTCTGCCTACCTCTTCGTAGATAGGTCTTTACGTTTGATGTAATGCAATATTCCTAATTAAATTCATTTATCAAGTCTCAATTTTTTTTAATGTATAATTTAAGTGACATTTTTCAGTATTTTTATCATATTAGAATGTAACCCTGGATAAAGCAAAGTGAGAAACAGTGTCTTTCTTACTTGCATATTGTGCGTTTGGACTGTAACCAAATACACCCTTCAGTTGCGGGCAATACCTTTGAAATTAGGGGAGATTTGAAACTCGATAATCTTACTTCAGTGCATGTCGCTGGAAATTGTGTGAGAACAAACGCATGTAATTAAACTCAATGGATTTTTTTTTCAAATTGTTTATTTGTCATTTGTTTCAATGCGTTATATATTTAAATAAGTTTCATAACAAAAGTTTTTAAAGTATTAAGTATGTATGTATAAATTACCTTACACTATCATATGACTGTAGGTACTATGACTGAAAACGTTTATTTGTTGGTTATGAAGTAGGCGTAGTTTTGTATTTTTTTTTTCAAAAGTATATAAGTAAGATAAATATTGTATTACAATGAAATTAGTATATATTGAAAGAGCTTGTAATTCATGTTAGCTACAATTATTATGTGGTTTAGTCCCAAAGTTCGCTAGCCTGTCCAGGGAAAATCCAACCTTATTCTTAGCGACAAAAAGCGTTATAATGAATAAAATAACAAGATTAAATACACTCTTACAGTAGTTATCAAACAACCAAATGAATAGTTATGACTAAATATTGCCGTTACATGGTTTTATCTAAGCGGAAGAAAAGACTATATAGTTCAGAACATTACCTATGTCTTACATTAAAATTCTTTTTTTCATAAATTTTAATATAGTTATCAAGCAAAGGAATCAGGCTAGAAACTTTGAGGCATCTCTTTAATTTAATTACTAAGTATAAAAATATTATTTTCAGAATATCTTTCCAAATGCAACGCTCCACAAAATTTTTGAAATTAATATATAAAAATAGCCATTAATTAACGTTTTTAGTTCATTTGTACTCCTTTACATCAGAGCAACTGGCGTATTCATATATATTTGTAGATGACTTGTTCTAAGTAAAGAATGCTTTTATTTTCCACCCATTCGCCGTATTATCGGACCGTACTATGATCGTAAAGTAGTACTACAAATATACTGAAATTCGTCGGTATATACGACAAATCCGATTACACGTAGAATAAGTAGAATAAATTTCATTTATCAATAGATAAATTTGAAGGCATTTTTTCTTCTTGTAACATAACTAGTGCAAAGTGAGCGTACTCCTCTGTCTACGATTTCAGAAAATACAGGCGAGATACTATTTTATGTTGGTTTTATTTACATATTTTGAACAAAATCAAAATCTTATAAAATGTTATTTATACATAATTATTGTAGTCTTGAGTTACTACTGATACCATCATAGTACGGTGAATGTTTTTCTTAAATACCATTAAACATGTTCAACAATACCACAAATAATATTAACACATTATAATATTTCAGATTATTATTATTATTAGTCTATATTGCTCATTTTTGTACAAAGTTTTCATTAGTATTGGTGTTCTAATTCACAAAATATATATGTATGTAATATGTATATATGTATGTATAACTACTATGCAATTACACGTGAACAATACAATTTAATATGAAATGATTTTACAATATTTTACAATAATGGTATACCCATAATAGCCGAGGAACTAGAAAACATAACCATAAATAGACGTCCATATCATTTACAATCGAAATACAGCCAAGAACGTACAAATTTACGACTTCTAGGACCTTAAGAAGTCCGTTTTAAATTGAGCTTAGGTACTTTCTTTGACGGCATTTAATATACGACGCAACCATCAATAGGTGTACTAAGACTGAACAGGTTAAGTACAAAATCGAAAATGTGTTAATTTGTAAAATTAATATATTTACATGTCTATATACAAAGCTATCACATATTACAATTTTAATCGTATCACTATATACATTATTGCATAATTAAACACCTTCCTCATCAGTACCTGAAATGACGAAATACATTAACGTCTTTCACATAGTCCATTTCCCAAAATGTTCGTTAAACGTACACTATATGAGGTTTCTCAGGCGTCCTGTGGTGAGGTATGGTCTCATAAGCGAACTGTTGATAAATGTGTTCCTCACTATCTTCCTGATAATAGGGATTCTTATCAACACTATGCCATGGCGGATTCAAAGAATGGAAATTATTGGTCACAGACGAACCAATCATCAAATATCTGTCTACATCTCTCTTATTCTCCTGCTCTCTCCCTCGCGTAGAATATCCTAAGCCATTGCTTAATTTGGACACGTCACCATTCAGCATGACACTAGTCATAACTTGTTTCGACTTGTCACCTTTACACTTCTTCAGAGGGCCCATGAAATACAAGACACCACCGACGACACTTATAATTATACTCACAGTTAAAACGACAACAGCCACAGCCACCCAGCCGCTTGAGCACCCAAACTCAGATTCCGGAATTTGTACAAACAAAACTCCTTTCAAATTTTTTGGTGCAACACACTTCACTTCTTCATAGTCTATCTTTAGTATGGCACTCGAGTTATCAGATTTCCTGTTATTTATTTCGCATTCTCTCCCCAACTTCCAAAGCCATAGTAAAGAACAATTACAAACGAAAGGATTACCGGAAATTTCGAGCTCTTGCAATCTGTCGATGGGGAAATGGGAAGCTTCTAATGTTTCTAATGCATTGTTTCTTATATAAATATGCGTAAGCTTCGGATTACCGTGGAACAATCTTGGGGGCACCTCTTTCACTTTTACATTTTCGTTCATCCATATTTTCTGCAGATTAATATTGTCCACGAAAGCTCGAGAATCAATTTTTTCGAGATCATAAAGTCTGCTCAAGTGTAAGTGTTTTAAGTGGAAAAGGCTTTGGAAGGAAAGAGCTGTAATATTATGAAAGAAGTTTCCGCTCAGATACAAATGCGATAAGTTCGATAGTTTAGAGAGAGCTGATGTAGCAACTGAGGTCATATTATTATCACTTAAATCCAAATGGCGCAGCGAAGGCAAATTATGCAGACCCAATGAATCGATATTATCAATTATATTGTTATTTAGATCTAAGTTTTTCAATTCCTTCAGATAAGGTATTCCATGTTTAGGTATTTGTTGTATTAAATTCTCTGATAGGTCTAAATATTCCAAGTGAATTATGAACAAAATATTCGCGGACGGTATTTCTAATATAGAATTATTTCTGAGAGACAAAATCTTCAACGATGTCAAGGGCTCAAAAGTATCCGATTCAAAAGTTACAAGCTTATTACTCGATAAATCAAGCCGCTCCAAAATTGTTAAGTCTTTGAATGTTTGTTCATTTATGTTTGATATCTCATTATTCGATAAGTCTAAGGCGATTAGCCTTTTCAATCCAACAAAAGTGTCCTTATCTAGTTTTCTAAGAGCGTTATAGCTCACGTTGAGATGGGTCATCTCTTTGTTGTTGTCAAAATTTTTACTACCTAAGTCTTGCACCTTGTTGTGCGAGATGTCGAGAATTGTTAGTTGAGTGTAAAAAGCAAACGTATAGAGGAGATTGTCGATACTGTTGTGGGTAAGGTTTATGTGGGTGGCTTCTGGGTTGAGTTGAATAGGGACGATTTCTAGACCGGCGTTGGCGCAGGAAGCGGCGCGCAGGGCATCGTCGCAAGCACACCGCGCGGGGCAGAGCGTGCGCGCATCCGCGCCCCACGCCCATGCCACCACCACCACCCACCAGCGCCACTTCGCTACACTGCGTGAGCCCATAACATCTCATGTATACACACCCTTGGATCTGAAATAAAAAAGAAACGTGTTGTTAGTGTGCGTAACACTTTTTATAATACAAAACTAATTCGTTGAAAATTTCAAATATGCTTAATGAAGTCAACGACCAAATTAGACTCAATGACAGAGTTAAACCCCAGTTATACGAATTCTTTATACACCCTAAAAAGAAAATCTCATCACGGGAGATGAAATCTAGTTCGTTTTCTTTGTAATTTATTGTTGTCATAAAAAGCGGGCATACCCTGTGAGTACAACGCCCTAGACCGCCCGAGAGGAAGGCAAAAATATACAACATTATCGCAAGACAAGATCTTAATATAATTTCTGCCGAAAACTGCAGATAACAAATGTGCCTCGCCGCAATTTGTATGAGGGGGAATGGAATTGTTTGATCCAAATTAGACCGATAAGGAACGTGCCGCGTCGACGAATGGCGGTTTCAGCACAAAAAACTTTTTTATAACGTAGCATATAACGATGGAAATTCTGTTTTACAGTTTGCCACGCCACGATATTGTACTTCATAATTTGCTCTTCAACATGTTCTTGTCGGAAATCTTATCGTTTTCATTACAGATGTTCCCTATACGGGTTCACCTGGCACAAGCCTTAATACTACGTCCGCCATTTGTGCGCTAAAGGTAGTTCTACTCGGGGGAGAAATTGCGTGCCTTTATTTATTTTTCGTTGGAACCCACAAGACGAATGTTCCTTGTAAACGGGAAACTAGCTACAGCCGGCTGCGCTAATCCTCCCGCGCTCAAGCGGTTCCTCGACGACGCAACCAAAACGCTCGACAGCTTAGTAAAGGAACATTCGGTACTTTAAATTAAATGTTCGTCTATACAATTCGATGGAATGTATAATGAATAACACCGTAACATCTGTTAACGAAGGCGAACGATCTCGAAAGTTTTCACGCGCGGGAATAACTAATTGCGAAGGTTGGAATTCAATTTATGGCTCCTAGTGCACCTCCAGGGATCACGCCACGCTGAAGTATTAATAATGCAAAACAGTGTCACGGAAAGTTTTTGATTCCGGATGCAAATTAAATAAGGAAACAAAGTCGTGAATCCTTTGCTTGTTTCGACGCTTTGTCACTTATTGTTGACTTAGCGTCAAATGCCTAACGCGCTATTCATGGCAACCAAACCAGATAAGATGGAAGTTTCGTTATTGAGTTACATCACGTGAAATACCATTATGACGCCTATTTGGGTACATTTACACATTATACTCTACAGTTGTTAACAATTCGAATATGGGACAAGTGATTTTAAACCTTATACCGATATACTGAAATCTTTGCCCCAACATAATTGCACTTCTCCAAAATTGCGTCAACAATTTTCCAGAAGCGCTTGTAATGAAATCTCACTTCATAAACGTTATCGTTTATTACAGTAGTAGGCGCTGAGACGCGGCCGGGACGAAGTCGACCTTCCTGCCATACGATATACACACCGTGCTCCTGTTACGGATTACTTGAATTACTGAATCCATACATATACGCACATTTGATACACAGATCCCCGTATTATCCTGGATTAATTCCTTACCTTCCAAATGTATTCTACGTCACGATTGAAAAGGTTGTATTGATAACATTTTTTGATTAAGCATCCATCTCGCCGTATCATATATAATGCCTTATTGGTGCAAATACTACATACATACATACATATCCTCACGCCAGGTCCCTTACGGGGTAGGCAGAGAGCACGGAGTGCCTAAACATCTCTATCCTTACAGACCTGCCGTGCTTCTTCCACATTCATCATTTTCTTCATACATACACGCCGGTTTCGGAGACTTCTAACTCCCCCATCAGTCAGAACAATTTTAAAAGTAGTTGTATTCATGGTTATACTCGTACTAGCACATTCGTTTACGTTCGCTACCTTTGTGTACTAGAACCGACATGAAAATATTATATTCACATCAAAGAATAACGTCATTTCGTGCTTGTGATGTATTCAAGAAATTTGGAAAGTTAAATATTGTACAATTTTGCAAATGGAACGTAAAGGAAGCGATACTTATTCTCAATTTGCAATGTATCGCAAAGATAAAAGGCACATTAATGATGTGCCCTGAACTTCTGCCGCTTTCAGGGCAACGATTAACACAGTTACAAGTTTCAATATTATGTTAAGAGTTCGGTGATGGTCTTGGTCGGAACGGCGAGAGAGACTCAAACGCGGAAGGACTTCAGAGTGTGTCTACAGCGTAAAAACAAGAATCAAGGCAAGGTAAATTCAACGTTGATGAAAAGGGAGTGATTTAGAAATGAACTTTTTCAAACAGGAACACACAAATTGTTTGTTCGTGTATAGATATTTTATTCTGTAGCTACTAATAGTATTATATTATACTATTATAGCAAAGAGGGTGGTAAGATTTTCGAATGGATACAGTTTCTTAACATGAATTTCCTATGGTTTTGATTGCATGCGAAAGATCTGTAGGGACTGTGCTACAACAGAGTACAGTGAGGTTCAGATTAATAAGTGACTGGTTGTCACTGAAATCTTGTCTTGTCTACAAAAAAACAATTGCTTTATAGTGTTCCATCTGAAGCATTTATCTCCGTCTAGCTGTTACTTCAGCATATTGACTGTGAAATCTTTTTCGTCACTTCATTAGGACAACATTAAATTAGACATCAAGCTACCATCTGGTAACATCAACAGAACTGTGAACTCTCCTATTCATACTCTGTGGGGCACGCCCCCCATTTCCGAAGCTAAACTGCTCCAACCGGCAATCTTTTGTCTTTTAATTTCCTGTCCGCCAGAGCGCGCTGCGATCGTGAATTTCGCTTTCGCGAGCTTCGTTAACTTGTATCGGCCTTTGTTGTTGCCTATTGAACTTTTCCATTACGAACGTCATCGATTGAAACCACTAAATTCGACGGAAAATTTGTGTCGCAACCTACAAGCTTCAGTGTACCGAAATGAGCACAACCTCTCGTTTTAATTCTCCTGCCATTGTTAATACAAGGTGCTCCAATGTTTTATTTTTGCACCTAATGTAGTAGTAATTTTAATATTTTCCCATTGGAATTCGCAATGTAGAATTTCAGCAATTGTTTTTAGGTTCAACAGACTGTATTTTTCATAACGATAGTACAATATACTTTATTCATTTATCTAATTGAGTTATTTTATTTATTATTATTGAATTTATTTTCTTTTTTTTTATTCAGTAATGTTACGTGATATCTGAAGTGGCAGTGGGCTGGTCACATATGTCGCAGAACCGATAACCGGTGGAGTAGACGTGATCTGGAGTGGAGACCACGCCTTGGCAAACGTAG
>DWEO01000316.1:0-10151 GCA_018245995.1 Pyrrhopyge telassa croceimargo
ATACTGAAACGTAAACACATCTTGTGACACGTCAGGCTATACTACACTCCTCTGCCTGCCGCGTGGGGGATTACAGGCGTGATATTGCGGTTTATATTTTTCGTAGTAATCAGTAACCTGCCGAAACAAAATATTCTTTTAAGATTTTAAAAAACTGCCATAGCAAAATAAAAATTACTAGTGTTTCATTAAATTGCCAAAACAAAACAAACATTTTAGATTTTCATAAGAATGAAGAATTCTTACAAAACATTACTGGATTTACAAATCGTTAAGCAACCAAAGAATAATTTAACTATATTGGATTATGGCAAATTTTACTTTGATCGTATAATATTAAAATCTAATAATTTAGTCGATTGACGAGTTAAACAAAAGTTTTACGAAACAATTTAAATTTTAGATATTTTGTGAACTCTAAATTATAAACTTGTTAGAAACTAATTAGAAAACTAGTCACTTGGGAATTTCGTTACGAGTATTAAGCAAAAAATTATTATCTGACGTTATTCCATTAACCTGCGTTTAGGGAAAACCAGTTTATAGGTCTTAAATTGTCCAGAATTTGTCAAATTAAAGAATCAGGCTTCCTTCGAATTGACTAATCAATGCCTTGTTCGGGATAGTAGCATGTAAATATCAAAAATAAAGGTCGTTACACGTTTAAAAATAGAGAAAGTTCTGCCTACCATACTTCAGTATTATACTTTGACAGATTTCATAATATCATTCACATTCATTCGCTCTACTAGCCACTCGTTTATTGCCAGCATCAAAAATGTTTACCCACTTTAAAGAAAATTAGGGAACAAATAAGCGCATCCAAAAACATGTAATCGATATTAATTGAGCGCTCTTAATGGTATTTAATAATATTATCTGTGTCAAAGAGACTATATTTGAACTTGAAGAAATATTTTTTTTACTTCCCTCCAAGCAGACGTTAATAATAAAATTACTGAGCAGACATCCCTGACGTTAACCCAATTTGTAGTGAAGGAGGGTTCGTAACTGTTAGTGCTTTGATTTCCACTGAAAGTTTTTAGTCACGCAAGACTTTATTAAAATCATTTTGGCCCGTGTTCAATGTATTTAAAGTGAAAAAGAAAAGAGTGACTTAAGAAATTAAATATGAGAAAAGTAAATTGTAATTGTATCGAAACCTGTCACGTTAATCATAATTTTACCGAATTCGTCGTAAAAAGTAATAAAAATAGTAATCATTTGCACAGTAAAGGATTCACTGTTATATGGATGCCATAGAATAGACACACACGCAAGCAACAAAGTGTTCTAGTGTATGTGTGTGTGTATTATACTCAGCACCATTATACATAATTAAATTAATTACCATCAAGTAATCATTGTGCCGAATTTGTCGAAGATGATGTTAATGGTTCTAAGGCTTAGAATTATAATTTATGTCTTAACATAAGTGCTTATTTTAAAAAGATGCAGAAGCACACCTGTGGAGTTTCTTTGCCCGCGTCTTCTCCACAGTGAAGTGAAATTTGCGAAGCGGTGGTAGTTTCATCTTGACGTGCAACAAGTGTTGTAATGAACCAATTTTGAATAAATGATATTTGAATTTAAATTTAATTAGAACTATTTCATACGAGTTTTTAAAGTTTATTTCTTAAGGATCTCTATTAAGTAGATACCTACAGGAGCCATAGAATATTTGAACGAATGGAGATCGAATAGAATATAACCAATGAAGGGAAAATAGAAACCAAGCAGCTAAATAAACCATGACATTGACATTGCAGACGTGCTGTTACGTTTAGGCAATCCATCAAATTCCGAATCAAAAAACTTCTGCATTATATAAAGAATTACGACATAATTAGCAGGTGACGAATATCCAAAGTCCATTACCGCGCCTTGACTATTAAAACCCTGATCCGACTATCTAGACTGTAAATAATTAATTACTTTTGTTGACACCTTTTAAAAACATTGAAATTATACAGTATTCCATTAAGTCAAAAACATGGAATAACATTTTAATGAAGTTGCGCAAAGAAAATAATTTTCGTGAAACATTCCTGTGCAACCGAATTCGGTGTTAAGTTAAGCATTGATTCTAAGGGTCACCACAGACGGAGCGGAGCTATAATAAATTAGACCAGCCGTTCTCGAGTTTTAGCGAGACTAAGCAAGTCAATATATATAGATTTAGCAAGACATATTTCCGTGTAGCAAGACATGTAATAGCGCATGTAACGAACACAAAAATATATTATAATATAGCGTAACTACTGTTTGTGGTAGTTGCTGTAAGACATGTTAAAGCACAATACTCGTATATTAATGTATACATAGCCCCGTCTGTAACGAGCTTGAATCGCGTTGATAAACTAATTTCCATGAAAGTTGACGAGGACTTGTTAGGTCAGCGAAGGGGCGATTAATAGAAAAATGTATACTGACAATCGGATTAGTGGAATTCACGTTGATAAGATATTATTATTTCAAAAGCTAAGCAACAACTAGTTTATAATCAGCATGATTATTATTCATATAAATGTTATATTCACCATTACATTTAATTACTGTTGCGTCTTTTGATTTACAGTTTTTTACATATATATGCTCTATACATATCTCTTTACATATCTCTATACATATATCTTTTTTACATATATATATATGCTCACGCCAAGTCCCTTACGGGGCAGGCTGAGAGCACGGAGTGGCCAAATATTTCTATCTTTACAGACCTGCCGAGCTCCTTCCACATTCATCACTCTTAATTCGTGCACGCCGGTTTCGGAGACTTCGAACTACAGTTTTTTAGACCTAGAATAAGATGTTATTTATACAGAATTTGTTTATTTCCGAAAAAAAAAACAATTACTTTTTCTATACAATAATAACAATATCAAAGGACGCTTTGCGTTCTTATAGAATTTCTACGTGTATTATACCAACGGGCCAATTACTGAGTGTCGGAAATAAAAGCGATGAGGCAAAGTGTGTTTAACAGAAACAAGAAACGATTGTACAATAGCGCCTCCTTCGCGAATCGTACAAACAAGAATCGCTGGCGCATCGGACTGGAAGAGTCCCTAACGAGTTGGCCGTGTCGCGCGGAACACTGCGCCGCGCCCATTGTGCGAGTACGAAAACGAAAACGTCTACAAGTCGACGTAACAAGGTGTTTTGTGAATAAACACAAACGAGGTGGTGCGGGCGGGCGAACGGCTCTACGAGTTAATAAAAAAAACACAACCATAAAAATAGTAATAATAATCATTATGATTTATAACAACTATAAAGTTAGGTAGGTTTTTAAAAGCCCTGACTGCTAGAAACTACACTCGTCTGCCTACCTCTTCGGGGATTACAGGCGTGATGTTACGTTGTTACAGCTAGAAAAGCCTAAGCTGTGTGGCCTAGAAGCAAGTAAAATGTTGGTAGGTATTGTTAATATATTTTTATATTTTTTTCAAGCTGACACCAATAGTATTACGACTCAGCGTCAAATATTACTTAAAATAACAAACATAGGTACATTTTAAAACATGTTTTGTAATTCACATTGCGTGATTTAACAATAAAGACACATATACACACATGCATGCAAATTTAACGCACTAATACTTACTATTTCGAACAGTTTCATTACAATAGTACTATGTATCATAATCGTGATCATGAATGGATAGTACACTTTCATGCATACAACATTAGGTTCTATTCGCAATAACGTCGTTTACATGTGTGTAGTAAAGTACGAAAAAACTAATTCCGAAGAGGCGCCCATATCAGAGATCTCAAGATGTGAGTTCCATTGATAGGGCGGCCGCTATCGTGCCAGTGGGCAATAACCCTACTGAGTGAATTTGCTCGACGCCCGTTAAGCTGAATACACAAGACGTAATCCATTTTCATGACCGGATATAAGACGAACTGATAAACGATATTGAAGTCAAACTGTCGCCTTTAATTTGATAGACAGAAATGAAACAAAACAACGTAGGACGTTTGTGGTGATGTAGGACAAAGAAATAAAAACGATTTTCGCGTAAAGTTGTGATTTGTGCCATTTGATTGTCAAAAATATACGTAAAAACTGGCGTTTGATTAATTTGATTGTGCAAAAGTAGTAAAGATGTAAGTCAGATGTTTTTAATATATGTATTGGCGTCATCATCATCAGCCCATTGCACTCCACTGCTGGACATAGGCCTCCCCTGAGGGGTTATGCTAATAATCTCCACGGTGGGCATGTGAGTTGGAGATACCAGAGCACAAGCTACTCGCACGGCCTACGCCTGTAGGCGGCCAGAACATTTAGCTGTACCTAGACAGGCCGCGCCAGTCAGGTTTATTTGCCTCTTACGATACCCTGTATCCCGGGGAATGTATTTGTAATCCGTCCCGACACGAATGTATTAACATGTGATTGTTTAATTTCACTCTCAAAATATGAAAAACCAATGTAACACGTTCTCTAAACGTGTAAGTTAAAGAACAAAAATTAATACCGACGTCAACGCGATATCGTTTGTTCCAGGTCACTGAATGTTAATTTTTATGTATATGGCAGTGGCAAACGAGCAAGCAGGGGCTCCAATGGCAAGTGCTATCCATAAACATCTACTACCGAAATTGAACAGGACATTTAGAATAGGGATATAGTCAGTTGTTTCTCTTAAGAGTAATAGTTGATAATATTATTGGTTACTTGTCAAATGTTTCACAACTCGCATAATGCACGATAACATCACGCCTGTAATGCCCCGAAAGGGTAAGCGAGGAGTGTAATGCAATCTCACGTAAAAGGGGTGAGTCTATTACAATTGACCGGGCTATTACAATTCAGAATCCGTGCTATTTATTAATAGGCATTTCAAGTGAGATAAAACACAATAATACTTTGACGACCACATTTTTTATAAATATACCTTTTTTTAATATAAATAAACAGTATCGACACAATATTACGAAATATGGCAACAGGCTCACCACCTACTCCATAATAGGACCTAAACGTAAGTGGTGAAATGTGGGAGTGTAGTACTACATTCCTCTGCCTACCTCTTCGGGGATTACAGGCGTGTTGTTACGTATTACGAAACTAATAAGATACATACGATAAATGGTACTCTGTGCTCTCTGCCTGCCCCGTAAGATACGCAGCGTGAGGATACGTACGTATGTATTACGAAACTAATGAAAATGTGTATGTACCGTCCGAATCCAAAGGTTTATTTTTGATTTGAAATACAGATATGTATATTGAAACCATTAATCAATGTTGTGGGTGTATGTTTTACCACGTTGTGATACCAACTCCGAACAGTAATTTCACAACGATCTGTAATAGCAGGTTGGAAATGTATTCGTGATGGATTGAACTGATAGGATAAAAAAAAATGTAATCAAAAATTCACACGTAACAATACGTCTATATTCCCTCGAAGAGATAGGCAGAGAGATGTAGTACTGTTACTTTTCACCAGATATGTTAGAAGTCCCATAGAATAGGCGGTGAGCCCCTTGTTATCCACCGAGCACAAATCCAGACTGAGCTAATACTGAGAAAATTATTATAATTAACCGTATTTTTCATAAGGTGATAATAAGCATTTCTTGGGTCACAGACACACATTACCGCTGAACACACTGCCAACCACACCTAAATATTTAATAAATGACATACTGATAACAACCTAAATATTTAATAAATAACGTACTGATCGAACATCATCATCTAATTTCTATTTGGATTCGTGGAGATCATTTATCTCTTCAATCTTATATCAATCACATGATTCAATTTATCGCAAGATCACAATGTAATGCTCGGCTTGATCATGTAATTGTATACTGCAAATGAACGATACGAACATTAAAAAGTACGCAACATGAATATACCTACATGCATGCATTTTATGCACGTACCTTTGTCTTATTTATAGGACTTGGTAGCATTAGTCTTTGCATTAGGATATTTTTGTCGACAACCAGTTTTTTAAATATATGGCAAGAGCAAGGGCTAAATAATAAAATCGTTACAATCTTATTGCAATTAAAATGAAGCTAGCTTTCAAACTAAACTTATATTAACTATGCTACTTTGTATAATAAATGGGAACGATCGCTCTTATCAATAAAACGAAACCACGGATATATCTACGATTATTTCAGATAAGGTTTTTCCATACTTATTGACGCCGTGTGTAAGGCGTGGCCCCAGAAGACAAACTTACAGAACATTCTAGAATGTTCTTCAAATGCCCAATACATAAATGCTGACAGAATACTGCCTATTAAAATCCATGTTTGTGTGTGCGGCTAAATGGTTTACCGAGGGTGTGCGTGACTAATCGATCCGCCGGGTAGGCTGTGTATCCGCTTACAAATTATATTGCAAAAATAATTGTATTGCATTTTAGGGACGATATTGTATTTGATGATCCAAGCGCATCCTACACTTCCGGGAAGCGCGAGGGGTCATTAATCATGGGTCGCCGTCGCGCCGCTCAAAAATTACAATATTGCCGCCTTTATGAGTGAAATTAACTGCCGCCTGTTTATCATGTTCCGCCATCATCATTCTTCATTCCGTGAATAATCAACGAATAAAAATTAATGGACTAATGACACTGTTTAACACGGCACCGTCGAACTTGAAATGTACGTTTACATACATATATTAAAACTTTATTTTTTTAAAGGACGTTCACAAGGTAAAATTAATGTTATGTTACCTTTGCATAATTACTAGATAGTACCGAAAAGATACAAGGGAAAAGTCTGGAGATAAAAAGAATAGGTACTGTTCAAATACGAATATGAACATTTGCAGTCAACGGTAAAGAAGTCAAACACACTTTAATTTTAAAATGTATCAATCAACTTCTGAACTATTAAGTATGGTTCTAATTAAGTCGGAACATTTTCAAAATTCTTTTTAAATACTGCATTATTTAAAAAAGAAACAATATTGCATTATTTCTTTTTTAAATATTAATTATTTAAAAAAGAAACAAAATTAAGAACTGGGTGTTTAACAAATAGGGAAGTCCATATCGTTATTAAATTAAAGTAGACCCAGTTACATAAATAATGCGAAATAAACTCAACTTTCTTTTTCTGAATTTCTTTCTTTCTGAATGCTGTTGTTTTTGCTGAATTTAAGAGTAAGTAAAAAAAAAGTAACTTCACGCCTGTAATCCCCCAAGAGGTAGGCAGAGGAGTGTATTACTACACTCCCACGTTTCACCAGTTACTTTTAGGTCCCATTATGGAGTAGGTGGTGAGTCTATTGCCGTACACCGGGCACAAATCCAGATTCCGCACCACTACTAGAAAATCTAAATTAGAAAATGCTAATAGTACTCGACCCGGGAATCGAACCCAGCACCACTCGACCAACGAGGCAGTTATAAAATTGTTAAATATTATATTAAATATTATGTAATATTATAAAAGGAATATTGCATAGAATTAGAGGTTAATTCTTCTATGATTATGTTACTGATTTCATAGAATTTCATAGAAATTCTTAGAATTTTCATAGAATGTGGAATAGATTTAACGGTATGTTTTCCTTGATGAACTGTAATACCCTTATTCGAATCCTTCCAAAACTAACGTCTTCATTATATGTTGGAATCTTTCCATTATTAGATTTCTGATGCGCGTAATTGGATTGCCTTTGACTGATTAGTGTCGAAGTTTGAATTGGTTAAACGAATTCCTGGATCGTTCCAGACGACGGCGGGTGTCCATTTCTGAGAATATTGCGTTCGAGTATATCTCATCCCTTCTACAAAACAACTCAATATAACGTTCATGATTATACACACTGTCCTTTGATGAGCTGATTTTCATTGATCGGTTCTAAATATTAGTGTCATCTTCTTACTTGTTTACTGCTACGAGTTTACTTTTATTATTTTTATATTATCATGTCAAATCCCTCACAGAGTAGGCAGAGAGCACCGAGTGCTAAATATATCTATCATTACAGATGTAGAGTTTTTTTTCTACATTCATAATTCTCTTTATATACGCCTGTTTTGAAGCCTTTTGATTCTTTCAGTATCTGACCTCTTTGGTCAAGATTGGTGAGTCTTCGTCTCACTAGGACCCTGCGTTCATCAACATTCATCAACATCAACACTGGTTATTAGCAGTGTACATTTAAGCAGAGTTCTCATAATTTCTCTCCAAAATGTATTTAAGGTAATCTAGAAAGCCGTAGTACCACCAAATATAAATCAGCTGTCATATATATAGTTAATAATAAATATCGACTTTAAGCCACTCACCCATAGAGGCCTTCGGGGGGTTGAAGTGAGTAACAGCGTACATGCAGGCAGTTACATGCAGTCTCAATTCACTATTGTAAGCTAAGAGCAAACAAAGTCTACGATGACAATCAAAATTAATGGACGAACGGCCTTTGAACCTTAACTCCGCAGGGGCGAAGGAATTATCATTTTTTAACTCGCTTGATGGCTAGACGAATGCGGCGAGAAACAATTGAAATATGAAAATCCATAGCCCGTTTAAATAGGAGTAAAGGTAACGCTCCAGTAAATTAGCTGTCCAACTAAGATGAAACGGTTCTTGGCATCTAACAAAGATGTCAGCTGAATATGAGGAATTGTCGTAATGTTACAATCAAATACCGCTTACAAATACTTAGTAAACATTATCAGAACCAAAAAAAATCTTCATTCAATTTAAAAAAAAAATATTGGGGTTTACCTATTTTATAATTATTTAATAATTAACTACGGAACGCATACAACGTACAACAATAGACTTCATGGAGCCTATGAATATCATGTGCTTGAAAGAAACTGATAATATTTAATGTAAAAAAATCAGAATTTTGCAGACAGCTATCAAAGCAGACATCGTAAAGTAGGGCTGCTCGTCAGTAACGTTGTCCATTGCCGGCAAAGCGGAATTATTTTACAAGAGAAATCCAGGAGGCGAACTGATAATTAGTAATTACATAACAATATCTATGTTTATTTAGGAAGAACAAATTGACATGGTTTATCGTCTATAAAACATTGTTTACACGTAGGAGAGTTTAGATAATGTGTACATTTTTTATCACGGATTTACCCTTGTTAAATATATTGTCACACGCTAAGTACAGATTTGTGCATTCTAATATCCGTATTAGTATATCCTGCGATACAATGTTTTAATGTTTTAATTCAATATATACCATTGTGCTATATATATTTAACCAGTACAGAACTCTCTTGCTACTTCTATTTATTTATTTACGTAACATAACACCTGTAATCCTCGAAGAGGTAGACAGAGGAATGTAGTACTACACTGCCACGTTTCACCAGTTACGTTTATTTATTTTCTATGATATACAAAGCGATAAACGAGTGCGCCTTGTCCAATCTTGCGCTCAGTACCAACAAGTCCTGGACGTAACGTGCCCGGCACGCCAGATACGAGTGTTCATGTGTTCAACATATGTACATCCATGCATGACCCTTGTTAGGGCGTTAGTAGTCGAAATGGAAGAAGTTCTGATGGAAAAGAAAACTAGCCAGTACGCTGCGTGGAAACTTGATTTGATTCTGTCGTGCTAGTTCAGTATAAGTTTATTTCTTGAATACCTTTAGATATTTTTTTTCTGTAAGGTCCTAAATTCATCAGTACCTCAGTATTATTACAATCTAGCCTGAATTTAAGACTAATAAGTAATTTTATTTAAACCCAAGCTTCTAATATAATTATTTCTAAGAAAATGTCCACTGGCACTGTCTTAGTCTCTTAAGGGGAAGTCACCTTACCTTTAGATATGTATACAATGTGTACATGGTACGTATAACATGACTGGTGAAACGCGCCAGAACTACACTCCTCTCCCTATCCCTTCGGGGACATACAGGCGTGATGTTAGGATTAACAATATAGACTGACAAATAATCATTTACGAGTATGAGCGCATGTATCACTGCAATCCGATGCTCGCAAAGACAATGAGAAAAATGTTATACTTTCCTTAATCATCTCTCATCACATTTCATATTTGGAATACATTTTGCGTGTGCATTATAATGTGTAATATAACACGTACACCATTCTTTCATCGGGTATAACGATTAATTAGATGAAAATATTAATTATGCAGAGGCGAGATAGTTGTG
>DWEO01000317.1:0-10151 GCA_018245995.1 Pyrrhopyge telassa croceimargo
CGGCAAAGCAGTCGTAAAGCCGGCGGCACTCCCGGCGGCATAAGCCGGCGGCATGTGTGGATACACCATTAGCTCTACTTAGGGGTACCATCAAAAACTTGAAAAGGTACACAATAAACATTAACTTTATCAACACCTGCATAGGTGTAGGTACATGTGCTCGTACGAGTCGAGAGTGACACATGCAATTAGTCAGCAAACAGTCGGATTTCTCGTTGGCGAAACAAATTAGCGCTAGTTACAACTTACAATAGAACAGCGCAACAACAGAACAACAAAACAACAATAAAATTCCCGTTCCAACTACTACAAACGCCAACGACACTGAAACACCCATTCTAAATACTACAACATAGACGAGTTCCAACACAAATTGCTTACAATAGTTTCTCGCAGCTGTAACAAAGCGTAACAGCTATTTGAATGTGAACGAAATTGGACTGTTTCGCTCAGTGTTAGAGTTTATTTTGGATTATAGTAAAGTGGTTTAATAGGGTGGAGATCAGTTCATTAAAAAGATGTTATCAAAATGGGTATTTTGTACCAGCATTTACACATTTATTTATTTATTCTTTATTGCATACCAAAATAGGCATTACAAAGGGCGAACTTAATGCCTATCATTGACTTAATGCGCATCATTTGACTCTTGTTTTTTGTGTCCATATATAAACTAGTATCTACTTAAGCTATCAAATATAAAATGTCAACAAAACTTCGTTTTAATGTGAACCCGTAATAAACAGATAGTTATTTTCGTCACTTTTGGTCTAGGGGTTGTAAGAGTGATTGCTGGGCAAGAGGGCCTGAATTCCATCACCGTGTCGGGAATAGCATTACTGGGTTTTTCTAACTTGAAATACCCAGTAATAGCACGAAGTCTGGATTTAAACGGTGTGTGGCAATAGCCCCACCACATGGAACTGATAACACAAGTGGTGTAAAGTGGTAATACTACCCTCCTTTACCTACCCCATCGGGGAAATATAGGCTTAATGTTAAGTTACGAGTTACCTTCTTATGATAAATACAGGCCAAAATAAAACCGAAGTAGACATTGTTCATGAAGTACCTTAAATCTATCTTTTCCACAAGATGTAGGCCTGACATACCTTAAAGGCTTAATGAAATACCTTAAATCTCTCTTTTCCATAAGATGTAGGCAAGACGTTGTACCTTACAGATGTAGGCATAACTGCGAAACACTTAAAGAATAAATAAAATTATTTGAGATTTCAGATTAACATTAGGATTCTTCAGGGCGGGTAAGAGGGGGGAGCGGGGGTAGGACAAGGCCTTAATATATCCCTCAGTGGAAGAAAGATACACAAATTGCAAATATGCCAGCCGTGAAGGTTTCAATATTGAGAATAAAATTTGCAAAGCGCTTTTGTGTCCCGCGCGGTCATCGCGCGACCCACGACCTTTGAATGTTCTTATTTAATTCTGTCGAGCAATCAGATACCCTTATTAGCATATATATGCCTGGCGCCTCGTTTGACTGTGCCCTTATGTTTCAGCAATACGAGATAGTTGCGAATGACGCATTTAACACTGCAGATATTTCATATTATTAATAATAATCTCTGTTGGAAACTTCAAAAAATATTTGAAAAAGTTACTATCTCTCTCCTAAGCTAAATTGCAGATATGCCAGTTAATTTGTGTTTCTGGCCATATTTCTAATAAGGCTACTAGATAAAATTAGTACATTCTTTAAATCTTCCCTTTGGGGAAACATAGGCGTGTTATGTATCTTTATTAAAACTCTAAAACTTAAAATACGTAATAGTGAACAACTATTTCAAAAATGTTCCAAAAAACTGCCTCGTTGGTCGTGTTGGTTGCAAGCGCAACTACCGATCCATGGTACAGTGGCTCGGCGTCTGGTTTTGTGCCCGGTATGTGGCAATAGGCCCACCACCTATTCCATAATGGGACGTCGAACGTAACTGCTGAAACATTGGAGTGCGTACTGCAGTACTCCTCTGCGTAGCTTCTCAGGGCTTACAGGCGCGATGTTACGTGAAGCTGACAAAAAATTACAGTAATTCTAGATAATTTCATCTTTTGACAACATTTAATAAAATGGCTATTGATTTTTAGCTACATTTGAAGGCTAACTAAACTCCTCTCGTCTTAACTACAGTTCGTCTACAACATTCATCGATATACAGTAAAACAATACCAATCTACGAATAAATCCTATTAATAAATTAAGTAAATATTCCTTCAAGGAACAATTTAATGCAGGATTTCATTAATTTAATGTTTGTAAATTGTTACTATTAACACAATACTCCAACTATCTACTTTCATTAGAAACGGCTTCACCGAACCTCAGCTAATTCGCAATGCAATCAGAATCGCTGTCGAAAGATAAAAAGGGAGCCGTATAAAAAATGTAAAAGTAATGACCATTTAAGTATAATGGCAGGCTGTTTGCGCAGGATCAAATGAATATTAAAGAAGCACAAATATTCACTTGCTTCGGGAAATTCAAACAAGAACAGATTATTCTCATAATAGATTCAGCTCTGTTGACATTACATTTTTTTTGTGTAAAATGAAATGTGAGTCCAAATTGTACTACACCTTATTATATTACAGTAGTCGCGAACAGATACAAGGTAATGTGAAATTTTAATCGTACATATTTCTGTTATATACGAGTACTTGTGAAATGTTCATATAAATGAATTTGAAACTACTTTTATAATATTAATTTGTATCATTGGCAAAATGCTCAGCACCTAATCCATGATGGGACGTATAACGTATCTGGTTAAATGGGCAAGTTTACTACACTAATTTACTTACCTCTTCGGAAATTACAGGTTTGAACTTACGTTTTTCTGCTTACATTATTATTTTTATACATCTGGCACAAACTTTTGTCATCCACCCGTAGTTGATTGGTAGAAAATGGCGAATGCATTAAATTCGCCGTCTATTACGGCTTTATTAGGTACACAAGCGTCACAATAGTCTAAAACCTAACATCGCGCCTGTACTCCGGGAAGAGGTAGGCAAAGGACTGTAGTTAACAACTATTGCCAAACATCTGACAAAAATCTAGACTCCGAGATACTACTAGAAATATTAACTAAAATTTCTAAGTTATAGCTGACCCGGAAATCGAACCAAGGACCTCTGTATCGGCAGTGGCGCTTGCAACCTCCACCAACGAGGTAGTCGTTTCAGGCATTTCGGAAAAAAAAGCACCATAAACAGGGAGCTACAGAGAAATTAAAGTATTTACAAACAATTTATTCTCGTACAGATATGACGTCAAAAAGACGATCCGTCTACTGAAAACATTTCGACCCTCCAACAAAAACATTCCGCGCCCCGACGCGAGTGTTGAAAAATTCACCATTCCCTTCCACTCGACGGAATTCACTGTAGAATGGGAAACGTAGATGGCGCGATTCCGAATGACGCCTTCAAACAAAGCTCGGACAGGGCGATCGTCAGCACGCGTCGCACGTCACCGGAACAACTACTGTAGTAGAGTCATGCGAAAAATGCTTACGACGACTGCAAATGAAATTGTTCGGGTGGAATTTCATAGAGATTTCGCGCTACATTTTACTTGAATACAATAAAATGTTTCATCCGAGAGCTGTGAGTAAATATTCGTTATATTGCCACATATATTTCGTGTTTTAGTTCGTAACAGCACGCCTGTAGTCCTCGAAAAGGTAGGCAGAGGTTAGTAGTTAACTCCCACGTTTCACCAGTTACGTTTACGGCCCGTCATGAAATAAATGGTAAACTTATATACGTATACACCGGGCACAAAACTAAACTTCGAGCCACTACTAGAATTTTCTACTAGGAAATGTAAGTAAAAAAATTCCAATAGTACCCGATATGGGATTTGAACCCACACCCCAGAACTCAGAATTGCGATTACAACGGACACGACCAAAAAGGCAATGTAAAATAAGTCAGGTATAAAATAGTTATATTTCTGTTGCAAGACGATGGAAACCAAAAGCTATATGTTGTTTGTCACTTTGTAGAATTTTCATTGATAGTTTTCCAGTATCCAGAGCACAACACGATAGCCAAAATCAAAATGAAATTTAAGATAAACTTACAAAACCTTCATTGTATAGCTTACTCGTTGAGTGTCGAACACAGTAAGCAACGGTTTCGTAATCCCTGTCATAGATTGATTGTTCCTTCGAAGGGTTTGTTCTCGGACCCTTTAATTATTAATTTATCAATCGCGATTGGAATTGAATTTGAATTGGTGGCTAAAGGATGGTAATGTTGGCAATTTAATGTTTTACGCTCTCTTTGATATTGTTTTGTACAACATAACCAATAAATGTCCTTTAATAGCTATCAAATGTAAGTATTGAATAGTCATAACGATATAATGTAATATAGATAATAACAATATAATATAATATAATGTACAAGATTTAATATGCACTCAATGTACGAGTATATTATGTAACATACATGTAATATATACGCTGTAATTTGTATTGATAGTATTTTAATTAGTATCGATAATAATATTAGTTATACAGATAATAATTAGTATTGATAGTAGATATTCTAACTTTTTACTATTAGACTGCCTCGTTGGTCACGTTGTTTGAAAGCGCGACTGCCGATCCTGGGTTCAAATCCCGGATCGGGTGCTATTGGATATTTCGAACTTGAAACTTCTAGTACTAGCTTGGAGTCTGGATTTGTGACCGATATATGGCAATAGGCTCACCGCCTACTCCGTAATGGGATCTAAACGTAACTGGTGAAACCTGGGAGTGTATTACACTCCTCTGCTCACCTCTTCGGGGATTGCAGGCGTGATGTTACGTTAATTAGTACTGAAGTAATTGTTCAGAGCCAATTATATCGATATCACATCTGAAATTAGACTTATAATCAAGGTAAGGTCACTTTCAGACGCGTAGCTAATATTGTCTAAATTGCCAGGATATTTACATCTGGTTAACAGCGATGTTCATTTAATTTGCTGTTCGCTATACCCAAAATTTTGTTCCACTTAAACGACCTTCAGACAGTGTAGAAAATTCTAAAAAAACCAACAATTTACATTGAAATTATTGTGTAATGCGCTATTGGAATTGACGATAAATACGCTGCATTAAAATTTTAATGTGGTAACTCATGACAACTTTTTGATAAAATAGAAGACACTTAATTTATACAAATCACCGTTGCGCTAATTTGCAGTTACAACTAGTTAAATTAAACTTCTTTGAAAATGCAGCAACAGCGAATTCTGGAAACAAACGTAGAATGCATACCTATAAAAGATAAAAAATTCGGCAATTGGTGTAATTGTACCGGGAATGGAAAAAGCTTCGTGAAAACCCCTTTCAGTGTGTATGTACAGTTTTAGAATTGTCCGTAAAATGGACGGCAAAATTCAGTTTCACTGCCTCGTTGGTCGTGTTGGTTGCAAGTGCGGCTGCCGATAAAATGGTCCTGGGTTCAAATCCCCGGTCGGGTACTATTAAATGTTCTTAATTTAGGTTTTCTAGTAGTGGTACGGAGTTTGGATTTATGCCCGGTATGGCAATGGGCTCACCACCTACTCCATAATGGGACGTAAAAGTAACTGTTGGAACGCGGGAATGTACTACACTCCTCTACTTACGAGTAGCTCTTCGGGGATTACAGTCCTGATGTTACGTTACGTTACAATTCAGTTTCAAGTTGAATAAAAAAATACTTTCATTTCAGCGTGTATACGATATATAATATGGTGGACTATAAAAGTATGAAATTAGTAAACAAAAATAATTTTCAAAACGGCCATGCTGGATACATTTAGCAAGCTTACAATTAAATTCATATGACCCCTATCACTACTTTACTTGCAATACAGTGTTGGTTCGCTCGCGCTTAAACCATCCACAGGCTGTAAAACAGCTGTAAAGAACAAAGCACTTTACAACAGTTATCAATTTTGTTTATCACAGTGTTATACCGAGAAATTTAACGTTATACCGATTTTTTTTGTATTCTTTCATTTATTTATTTATATTTATCAGCTACAAACAGTTCAACATATAAAAGTTTCAGGACAAAGGTAGGTACTGTTAATATTAAAACAAAAGATCCGTCCGAGCCTTTTTAAATTAGTTTCTACAAGACGGTTGTTATTGTCTGGTAGTTATAGTAGTACAGATTGTTAGATACATTAATTAAAACAAAGTTTCGTCGTATTTGAGATAAGAAGACCTAGAAAGTTACTGATAGATAAAGATTTAAAGAGACAGTTCGAAGATTTAATGAAAGGAAAAAACAAAAACAAAAAACTTAAACTGCTTATTTGTGGAAGCGCTTTAAAAAGTTGCGAAGACCTACGTAACGCAACATAATATTACGCCTGTAATCCCCGTAGAGGTAGGCAGATGAGTGTAGAACACTCCTACGTTTCATCAGTTACGTTCACGTCCCATGATGCAATAGGTGATGAGCCTATTGCTATACACCGGGCACAAATCCAAACTCCGTACCACTACTAGAAACTTTACCTATAAATTATAGTTAGAAAAATCCAACAGTACTCAACCCGGGAATTGAACCCAGGACCTTTCGATCGACAGTTTTCATCGACCAATGAGGCAGTTCAGATATTACTATAATATTTTTAAATTAATTCTTAGTATTAATTGGTAACGGGGTTGTCGATAGGTCATGAAGTCAGCTCAGTTAGTATAATTAATTTTATTAATTTAATTAATTTAATTAATTTTATTAATTTAATTTAATTAATTAATTTTAATTAATTTAAATAATTAAATTAATTAAATTAATTAAATTAAATTAATTGGTAACGGGGTTGTCGATAGGTCATGAAGTCAGCTCAGTTAGTATATATTAGTAACAGTGCAATTATCAATAGTAGCTGTGTTATTTGTAGTTAGTAATGTACTCGTTTCTACCCTTGAGAATTAAAACGATCGCTTCGATGGAATTCGAATTTCGAAAGGCACATAGAACTATTAATGTAATAAATAATTCATAATGATGACACAATAGTGATTACCGTCGGCGTTATTATGCTAACGTGAACCAATTTGAATATGCGGCTGTAAGCTTCGCGAACCTTTTTTAAAATTGTAGCAGGACGTAGTAGATCCCAACAGATAGGTCGCGAAACAATCTGTATGTAACGAACCAGAACTGGAAATCTACATAGGAATGGCTCCCCCGACAGCCATCCGCGCTCATCTACTCGTACATAGGGAAACTGGGTACTAGAAAGTGTATCCCTATATCTTGTATTCAACCGTTTTATTGATGGTGTATACATAACTTACTACGTTTTGCAATGTCAATTTTTGCATTTCATTGCTTACTGTAATAGTCTCATTATGGTAATAGGCTCACCACCTACTCCATAATGGGACATAAACGTAACTGTTGAAACGTAGGAGTGCAGTACTACACTCCTTTGCCTACCTCTTCGGGGATTTCAGGCATGATGTTTCGTAGTTGTAATAGTCATGTAATAATTTAAGATAATCGACTGTCGTTTTCGTTTAATGATTAGTGACCTTCACTACCTAACTCGGGATTCGATTCCTACTCAGAATATAGACATATCAAGTGAAGTTGTATCAAAGTATTATAAAATATTAGCACACGATTTACTTAGAACAATACATAGGTTATTCCAATTTAAAAGTTGGATTTCACGATACAAAGATCTCAAGAATATATTTTGAAGAAAGACTGCGCCTCGCGTGTGGTAGATCGCGCTATAATCGAACAAGTTGTAACTGGCAAACTGTTACCTAAACTACTTACAACTATGTATATCTGTATAACAGCAGTTACGCTCGCTCAGCGGATATTTGTTGTATAAATACATATAATCCAAACTTCAAGGCAACACCAAAACTTGATACGGCCCCTTTGTTCCACGCTCGCTGTTTTATTTCGCAACTGTTTACTGAGAAACTGTTTTTTCTTCGCCTCACTTCACTTTGGGTGCGTTGAAAGGAGACACTGCTGTTTTCCCCCAACACACTTACATCTGTCAAGGTTGATTGACACATCAATAGACGACTATTGTTTTTTATTGAATAATGTTTTGGTGTGTGTTTGATATGAAAGCTAACTTGGTCCACCCTCGGGAATTATTTAAGCAATATATAAATTTGACCTCAGTCTAAGTTTACTTCGGATTTAAGATATTAAACTTTTATTTATTTATTATATTTATTCACTTTATTCTATTATGACTTCTTTTTAACGATGTCGTAATAATGAGCGAACTTAATGCCTAATGGAATTCTAATTGATACTGGATGGATATAGAAAGTTTGAAACAGGTATCTTCTTTCCCGCCAGTCGTACTTCTTTCCACTAGAATTAGCACTAGAATAACATTATATGTATATCTACCTTAAAATTCCTGAAGATTGGAATTGTCGTACCTGAAACGAACATAATGTAAATGAAATCTAAAATTATCGTAATTACTTAAGATACTAAAGATATATACATACGAGTACATATAGAAAAACACATATAATTTATATTAAGTCTACTCAAAGTTCAATACTCTTTGTTCGAAGATAAATAAATAGAAAACAGATAGAAATCAAATGAAAGGTAAATAAGTGAGTTCGGGCTTCAAGACTACGTATTTAGTTCTATTTCACATAACAAGTGTAAATGAGACTATACTTGTAGTCGAAATTAGTATTAAATTTTGAATTAGGTACTCAAAACAAAATTTCAAAAAATTACAAACTCTCACTAACAATTATCAGATCGAGTCATGATAAACAATATACTCGTACTTTGAGACATGTTTTTAATAAATCGATAAAAAAAAATGTTAGGGACGCAGCATTTTTCAAATCCACTTTCAGAGCAATATTTCCTCGAACATGTGTTCGGTTCCCATCGTGTGCAATCGACAAAGTACGCGTCGTTAATACTGCGGCTGCCGGGGGTATTATGGCTGGGAATTATTTGTTTATTACCAAGAGCGAGCGGCAATTTATCAAGGCTGTCAATGATTCATGTTGCAATTTTTCTCACATGTGTTTAATTTTATCCGCACTGTTGTACCGCTGGGAATTAAAGTTTTTTTTTTATTTCATATGGGTCGGTATTTGCCTATAAAGTATATAATGACATAAGTGAGAAAATAGTTTTTTTTTAATTAGAGAAACATAATAATTGATGTTATAGAGACGTATATTATTAGCCTTATATATACTTATAATTATATGTGTGTTATAGAGACTATAGCTGATTATACCCATCATATATCCAAAATGATAAGTTATAAAGTAAAAATACAGATTCATCACATCACATCATCAAAAGAACCAGATCGTTATGAGATATTCCCTCGAACCTTACATAATACTAATATATTTAATAAAACTTTACATGATACTAGTAAAACTTTACATAATACTAATAAAAATTTACATGACACTAATAAAACTTTACATGACACTAATAAAACTTTACATGATATTAGTAAAACATTAAATGATCCTAATCAAACTTTACATGACACAAATAAAACGTTACATGATACTAATAAAATGCTACGTAATACTAATTAAATGCTACTTTTCAAAACGTGCTCCTAGTACTAGTAGTAGTCGCTAGTCCTGGCGTTACACGACGTAAAGTCGGGAATTATTCGTCTATTTCCGCGGTGAACGGTCATTTATCAAAGCTGTCAATACGACGCTTGTTATTTGCTCTGGTGTCAGGAACGTTGTAGGTTTTCACTTATGTAAAGGAAAATCTTTGCGCTTTATTGGCATGCATTTAGTATTCTTGGATTGTATATTTTATTATGTTTTCTAATGTAAAGGTGCATTCACACTCTTGTTGTAAGACAGCAAGTTTGCGTAAAAGAAAACGTGGATAGTGTACATTTGTATATACCTACATAAATTACTAATAGTTTGTAATTCGTGTCATGTCATGTCTAATCATGTCACGTAATATCAATATAACTGGAAAGCTCTTTTAGGAATTTAGCTGATCTAATATTTGGATTTAGAACTTCTTTGGCTGCTATTATAACAACCAAAAATGCTATCTAAGTCTCACTTAAGCTCTTTCTTTCACACTCAACAACATTTGTATGTAGAGATTATTGTATATTTAAC
>DWEO01000318.1:0-10134 GCA_018245995.1 Pyrrhopyge telassa croceimargo
GTATTTTTGGATTGTTACGCCAAAGAAGTATAACTTCTTAGTGCGTACATGAGTACACACACTCTTTTTTTTTTATCACGTCACGAGCTAGCGTTTAGTCGCGATTCCGCTCGAACTCAGCACTCATGTGCCTCTCCAGATGGAATACATGCGCCTAAGAAAACTTTATGAAACCCTCGCTTGCAATAATTCTAGTACCGTGTCTCTGACTAACGAATGTGCAATTAGAGCGTCTGACTTTCTCGATCCTCCCCTCGTATTCGACGATATAATGATACGGAAGGAAACACTTCAATTAATTAAATATTCTATGAAATGTATCCTTTCAAACAGAAGAAATCATCACCTTTAGAAATCATCTTTCACGAATTAAGTGGCTCTACACAAGTGCATGAATTCTTTTGATCCTAATATTATTTCAAAATCCTAACCTGTTATCATGATTGCCGGTCGAATCATCTTTCAAGTCCGTCGCCGAGCCGTTGGCGACGGTGCCGTTGTTCGTGCTCTGGATGCTCGGCGCCGTCTCCTGTATCTTCGATAGCGTCGCCACAAACTGGCTCTTGTCCTGTTTTAACCTACTCTTATCACTGCTTGTTCCGTTCACTTCACCGTAGCCGCTGTAAGTGCCGCTGTCCACGCTAGCGGAACAGTCTTCCTTCTTTAGCTCCTGTATTTGCGGGTGGAGGAGAGACGGCGGTGGGGATGCGGCTAAAGGTGGAGAGGATGGAGGTGGGGGCCATGCCGGTTTTTGTAACTTCTGCGGTCTCGCATAAAACTCCTTCTGTTTGATAGGCGGTGGCGCTTCCGGCGTGACCCACCCGGTGGGTTGACTTGGCCTTCGGAGGAAGGCTTCCTTTTGCTCGAGGCTCTTTCGTATTCGTGAGAGGATTATCGAGTCATCTAATTCTCTTCCGGTCAGGGTTGAGTTCGAGTCGAACGAGCCGAGACTGTCCTTGCTTTCAGCGGCTGATGATGGCAGGGAGGTGTCAGATTCTCGCCTACTGAAATTAGAAATTAAATGTTTAAATATTAAGTTCTTTAGTAGCTTTGATGTTCAGCAAATATATAGGTATTACTAGCAGGCCCGGCCACGCGTTGCTGTGGCTAAGGTTTACGTTACGTTATATATTGTAGTAAACTACTCAATACAGTGAAATTATTATTTACGTATAATGACGGAGTCGATACAGCCGTTATAAAAATTTGGCTGGGATTTGAATTGGATTTTGAATCGAATTATAACTCTTTGTCATATAATAAACCAATAATTCGCAATAAAAAAAATATTGCGACTATACTCGTAAATAGAGATATAAACTATCCTATCTTTCAAGTTGGATCAAACTGCACACAGTGTGCAAAATTTGATTAAAATCAGTCCAATCGTTTTGGAGTCCATCGCGGACAAACAGCGTGTCACGTATTTTTTTACATATTAAGATATAATGTATGTTCGTGTCACAATCACAGTCAGATATTTTAATGCAATAACCTGTCATGCAGCAGATAGTGGGGCGCGAATCTGGAAGACGCAATGGACGCGACGCTCGCGTACTCGGGGTCGTCGCGCGCGCGCGCGGGCGCCTGCGGCGCGGGCAGCGCGGGCAGCGCGGCGCGCGGCCGCCGGTACGCGTCGAACAGCCGCGACTCGTGCTCCGCCACCGGCGCCGGCATCTCGAGCGGCCGCTGGTTCGTCTCTGGATTGTACGCCGCCTCGCTGAAGTACTGGAACCGACATTTACGAAATATAAGTATGCACAACTGATGGATTGAAGTTTTTATATATATCCCCCCGATATTTTCCATCAATGTGGAGTTGCTAGACTCACCCTTTGCAGCAAATCGTGATCCCTCGGCACGACGGTGAGCTTCAGCGTCCTGGGCTCCCTCTGCGCCAGCTGCACGACCCGCGCGTAGGGCGCGCGCGACCTGCCGCACGCCACCGGCTCCCCGTTGACGGCGAGCACGCGGTCGCCGGCGCGCAGCCCCGCCGCGGCCGCCGGCCCGCCCGGCCGCACCGACCTCACGAAGATCGTGTCCATTGGCGCGCCCACCGCGCCCACGGCCAGGTGCCGCGCATCCTCGTACAACTCCTGGAACGACGTCCAATGAAACACCATTAAGTCGTGGTAAGGTTACTTATGTTTACTTAAATGAAAGCGATGAAGGAAAAAAGGCAGAATTCTTCTCAAAAGCATTTTGAAATTTAGTTCCCAGGACTATCAGTGCCACTGTATTAAATGACAGTTTTATAATATCACGTAGTAGACATCATGCCTCTTTGGTGCTTCTATTTCATATTATTTAAAAGTAACAATGCATTTAACTTTTGATACAATGGGATCGCGATCTGTTTCTAAATGATCGACTGAATTATTAAGACATTTGTTCGACAATGCAGGTAAGTAATTCCTGAAGTTTCGTTTGACGTATGACTGACCTGCAGTGACTCAGGCGGGTACACAACTAGATGTCTAAGCGTGAACCCGAAGCCGTGCCTCGCGTCCGGGCGCTGGATGACGAGGGTGCGTGGCGCTGCACAGTGCGGGCTCTGGGGCGCGGCGGTGGCGGTGGGCGCGGCGTGGGCGACCGGCGTCGTATGGACCGCGGCGGGCGCGTGCGCCACGGGCGGCGCGTGGACGACCGGTGGTGGATGAACGACCGGCGGAGGCTGCAACATATATAAATATCAATACAAAAACAAGACGAAAAATAAGAGGTTCAGTCTAAAATTTAAGCTAGCTATTAAAATATCGAGATACAGCTAGAGATACAAGTAACGGTCACCAGACAGCTACATCTTTCATCGTCGACAGCGAATGCTCAATTGCGAATCTTACGAATTGAAATGTATGTGGACATTTTTTTATATTATAAATTTGGCTTAGCAAATATGCAGACGAACCACCTGATGGTAAATTATCACCATCATCTGTGGAAACTCGCAACTCCAAAAGAGTCGTGAATGCGTTTCTGGCTGCAAAAGAGAGCTATTTTCGTAGCTCACTTAGAGGACAGTAAGAAATGTATAACTTTATTACAGAGAAATAGTAATAAACAAACTTTAAAGTTGTAATGACTCATTCGCCTAAATTATATGACCAAGGCTGCCGTATTAAACGCAAAACATATGCAGCTCAACCGTACAGAGCACAGACTATATTGTCGGTAATATTTCATCAGTTGAATATTATCTGGGTCTTGTTGTAGTAAATTTTAAAGCTAAAACATTCTTACAAAAAAAATCATGTCAAACGAAAAATAAGTTATCTGACAGCAGCAGCATAGAAACTGATCAATAATTATTTTTAAATTAATTTATAATTTCCATTAAAAATTTCGTATTTGGAACACTAGGCATCGGTAGTAATTTAAAGCCCAGGCTAAGAGTAGGTACTATTTGCCTATGCAAATGCACAGTCCGCCGCAGACTAAAAATAGATAATCGCAAATTGCGAGACATTAGAGATGCGATAACACATCTATTTTACGAGACAGGAAAGCTGCGGCCGATGAAAAATCTGATGGTTATCGATAGCATGGCGAACGGAGACGATTCACGACAGCTTTACATAATTCGTTTCTCCTTATCGATTTGCCTGAATACTTACATCTTCTAAACGGAAACCTAACTCTAGTCAGGTAATCTCCGCGAACACGGCTCATCACATCTGCAGTTGTAAAACTAAGTTACGAAGCGACGCGAATTGTGAAACTAAACTAGAGCTATGCAGGTATTGGCAAGACTGCGAAATTATTTAAGAAGGATTTAATGGCGGACAAAGGTTAATTTAATAAAGTAGAAATGATGACCCAATTATAGTGAATGATCTATATGATATGAATTATGACGTGCAAGGCAGACTGGCCTGTCTTCTTTTCATTTCATGAGGACACCTGCATACAACAATGGAGTGAAAAAAAACGGGTGAAAATGATACGGATTTTTTTTTAATAATCTCATTAAAATAGTTGCTATAAAATTTCTAATTCAAAATTGCGTGTTCTGGTAAATAGAAATAAAAAAAAATCTTTTAGCTTTCGTTTGATAATTACAAGATGAGTTGTCACCTAAGCAAATAAAAAAAAACCCTGTACTGCACTTCCAAAGACTGTCAATTTCACAATTCTCCTGGGTGTTTCCGCATGGCACCATCAACGTAATCACGACGCGCGCCGTCCTGTGCCTAGCAGGACAGCGAGAAGTGGTCGTTACACACAGTTGATTACGAGCGCGCGACCCACGCCGTGTCGCAACCTGTCCGATTACAACTGTGAAGAGCGCCAATTCCACAAATACCTCGGCGGTCGAAGGTACCGGAAAATATGTATGCATGCAGCAAAAACGTGCGTTACAGCCGTACATTCAAATTGCAGTCGTTTAAGATAGAATTCGGTTAATTTTCAATCCGTTATGATTGAATACGTATACCTAACATCAAACTAAATGTTTTAACATGCCAATATCTGAGTTGTATAATACATTTTCACAATCGTAATGATAGCGGTTGCTTCCTGGCCAGTCGGAGCCGTAGATTAACGCCCACGCCATAACACATGTACGTGATTCATTAGAATGTGCGGCGTGAAGCCCTACGCTCTAAAGACATATTACCGCGCTATCGTGTTACCGAGATTACCAACGGCCGGCTCCGTAGCGTCAGCTGTAACCAGATTTGCCGTGCACGCACGCTCCCCATCTTCCTGCCTTGTAAGGTTACCCTGCGTATTTTTGGTTCTTGTTCGTTACTTGATACATTGGTCATCACGAGTAGTTTTGAGGAGGGTTAAGGTATCTATATTGTATATTGTGTAATATGTTAACCATCCTAAGCTCTTTTTTATTCCCAATATATTGTGCACACAAGGTATCAACAACGGTATCCGCAAATGTCTAAAATTTGTAAGATCAAGATATTCTATCAAGCGACACAATTCGCAACGGATTCAAACAGCATCAATTTGGATTACAGAGCCGGCAACTGTAACCAACGTGTGACAACTAGTTGGACTCAAAACCGAATGGGTTAATACGGAAATATTATTAGCAATAAACGTCACGGCGATATCTCGAAGCGATGCCATATATTCCCGTCCATATACACTCAGTTTCATGACGTATCTAGACTGCATTTCCACATTAAAGCGAATTCTGCCGCCGACGCACCGTCGGAGCGACGTCATCGACCCGCGACGAGCCATTTGACGCGGAGGCGGTATCAGCGGAACCAGTTTGATGTAATCAGCGTTTGATACCGATTACCCGGTCCACAGTGTGCGTCGTAAATCACACGCGACGACAGCGGTCGATACTTACGCGCGCCCGGGTCAAGCCATTAGCCTATTGCTAGGTTATTTAAGATCGATCGAGGTAAAGAGCTGGAAGTAATTTATCGACACTCAATTATTAGCCGAATTCTCTACGCATAGAGGCGAGGATCGGATGCATGATCACGTAATTGAACCGCTACCGGTTACGGTGCTAAACAAAGGGTAGCTTCACAATTTGTTAACAGTTCTATTGACGGTGATCATAATGCGTTTCGCTATCTATTTAATGGTGACGTAAAGACTGACAGCAACTCCGGATGTTTCAAAGAATATATAATACAAATAAAGTTGTTGAAATGCAACGGTTTGTTCAATAAAATTAAACTAAAGATCGGACGTATTCTTAAACCAATTTTTCATTGTTTTTTTGTAAACTATTTCTGAATGTGAACGTATAATTATCAGTGAACAAGTAATAAACGTGTCTAACACAATATTATGTATAAATTCGAAATTTATGAAGGAATTCATAAGTTTTACCGTTGAGAAACACGTCGAGAATAATGTTACCCGGTAATAATATTGAAAGAAATTGTGCTACAATTAAAATGAATATGATACAAAATCATAAAATAACCGCCGTTTCAGCGTTGGAGTATTCAAATTACCCTGATTATTCAATGAGAAAGTAACATGGACCATTATGCTACCACACTTTACGATTTGATCGTTGACAACTACCTTTCTACATGAATTTACAATAATTATGTAAAACAAGACTGGAACATGGCTAATAATGTTGGTGGAAACGAAACTGAGCTTTATCTGGATTCCGAAATATTTACAGCTCAATGTAAGAAGCATTGAGACACAGCGCATAAAGAATAAGTATTAATACTTACGCAAGCAATGCCATTTGCATACATACATAGATCTAAAATATAGAGCGTAATAATTTGCACTTTCTACGCACTGGGGTAGAACATAAATTTTAATTGAATTAAATGTTAACTGTGTCCAGATGTACATATGATAACAATCTTCAAGCCGAAGTTCATCATTAAGACACCACCTAAGTTTACTAAGACTGTCCCGTTGGTCGAATGGTTGCAAGCGGCGACTGTTGATCCTGAGAGGTACTGGGTTAGATCCCCGAGTCGGGTACTGCTAGGTTTTACTAACTTGAAATTCCTAGTAGTAGCTCGGGGGTCTGCCCGTATTAGGCAATAAGGTTCTATACCCTATTTCGTGAATGTACAGGATCTCAGGTGGGAGAGCGCTGCACTTACTTGCCTACTCTTCGGGAATATACAAGTGTGATGGTATTTTTTTATACAAGCTTATCGAAGCTAAAATAACAATTAACAAATAAGGAACTATGTGACGCGGATAATGATGCTGAACAAGTTAACGTCGATGTTGCACTACCTATGTTGTAATCTATGTTATGCCTGTGTTGACAGCGGCTTGAAAGTATCATCATTGTCCGTCTGTCGAAGTCCACTGTTGGACATAGGGCCTTCCCTGAGGGGGTTTTGCCAATAATGCACCCACTGAACTGCGAGTTGGGTATCGCAGAGCACTTATTCCCGGATCGCCCACGCTTCTACACGTAGACGGCTAGGGCATTTAGTTATTGGCTGTGCAGTGCGCTATACCACGGCCTATTGGCACCGAGTTTAGTCGTCTCTTACGAACCCTTGCTATTTCGGAATGGGGTAGGGGATGCATTCTCTCTCCGCCCCGACACGGATACAGTGGTAGAATCCTACTCTGCCTTAAAAATATACATTGTACGAAATTTACATAACATATTATGGTTATTGAGAAAGGTATTTTATAAAATAAATAAAGACGCTAAAGAATCTAATTATTAAACGGTTAATTGTTTATAAATAATCTAATTGTTAAACGGTGTTTTACGTATGTTTATCCGACAACGAACGGACTTAGATGTATTTTACGAAATAACTAGGCGCTGTAACAAATACGTCACGAAATTAAAAATATTATTTATTTAAATATTTAAATATTACTTGTGTCGGACAGATAAAACATCGCAAAATAATAAGAAACAATAAATTTACACAAAATAATTTTGACAAAATAAATCTTAAATTTACAGTAAACATGATAATAAATTATTTTAATAAGCACGCAGTTTAATATTTCCTGCAACATGCATCGGCCCATTGCATACAGTTGTATAAACATTAATAACGATTAATTGAATTATTTAATTCAATTAAACTAAGACAATTAAGGAAATGGTTTATTTTCAATACTCTCATAGAAACGGAAAATGAATTAATCTATAAAATTAAAACAAATTTTGAATACTTTCATAGGATAGTTATTTTATACGCTACTGCTGTGATCAGTTATAGCGAAAAATAGAAATTCTTTTTCAGGACACACTATAATATATTGTGGTTATATTTCGCTCACTACTGAGACCACTAGTATGCATTAATTAATATAGCAAACAAGCGTATAAAAATTCTCAAATCCCCAAGCATCGTGCCCAACAGCGTTTACTTGTGCACCCTTGAGACTTTTCAATCCTTTTAATGAGATGAAAACTCGGTGCCCGCTCAATCTCGGCAAATTACTTCCAACATTTCCCTCCCTCGTTCCCGGCACAGAACTTATTCATCGACATGGAACCCATTCATACGCGTGATCCTCATTACGGCGATCCTCTGCGGCCTCACCGTGATCCTTCAGATGTCGTCGACCCGTTGCACATAAATATTCATCTGTATTCCACCTACCAACTTTTTTTCTGCATTGCGGATTCCAGTCGTTAAAGCTTAATGAGGGTCTCTCCCGTTCCAGAATTTTAATCACTCTGTAGACATTATTTTATGCACAATTTTATTTCACTTGGTCTCATGTAACTTTACCTTTCGTCATAGATTACTCGTACTTTACCTATGTTTCTATGAACAAATTATTTTAATATGACATTTCGCAACTAAGATTTGTCTAAAGACTAATGACAATAGACCTATCAATTATTAAACATTTAGGACTCTCCGTTTAGGCCGTATTGTGCCCATTCGAAACGCTCGTTCTTGCTTCGATTTGCAAAAGCGAAAAGACTACTAGCGACATGTTACGTGACCTTATGTATGTATACTATATTGCTTATTAGGAGCTGTTTAAATTATCTGTTATCACTGTACCGTTCTGTGAATCATACTATATAATAATATTATAAAGCGGAAGAGTTTGTTTGTTTGTTTGGTTAAACGCGCTAATCTCAGGAACCGCTGGTTCGAATTGAATATAATTTTTGTGTTGAATAGTCCATTTATTGAGGAACGCTATAGGCTATATAAATACACGCTGTGACTGACAGAAGTGGAGCAGCAATGATGAATGTTGCAAAAACGGGAACTTATTTACGCGGGACAAACTTTGTGACACACTGATTTCTGCGCGGGCGTAGCCGAGGGCACTGCTAGTCCTACAATACACAATAGATTTATCAACGTTAAGTATTAAAATTACGTAGTATAATTTTTCACTATAATACAAACTTAAACGATTACATTGATTGGTCGCAGGTCGAAACCTGGATTTGATTCCGGTGTATGGCAGTAGGCTCACCACTTATTCCATAAAGTAACTGGTGAAACGTGGGAGTGTACTACACTTCTCTGACTACTTCTGGGATTACAGGCGTGATGTTACGTTACATTTATTTGTCACAATGTCTACTCAAAAAAATGTAGAAGTGTGTACATACAAATAAAATATAAGAACACCTAAATGTTACTCTATATGTTTGTGTGAGTAGACGCATTTGTATTAGTGAGCGCGTGATCGAACGTGTAATTGAAAGCGATATAAACATGTCATCCCAAAATTTTACATACGAAACAATAGCTTTAAGCAAGTACCTAATTCCAGATCAAAGCGCTCCTGTGACAATAACATAAGATATTCTTGTTTACATTTGCCCCGATATTCGCTTAAATATTGAATTACCAATATTGCTTGTTCTTAGACCACTCTATTGATATTGCTAGCATACATTTTTAACGGGGTTCCGATTGAATGTCTACCTGAAATCATCTAATGTGGTGAATCCCCTCGACATTTCGTGATTTAGAACGTATTTTCCAACAATTCGATGTGTTAATCGTAAAGATAACATCAAACGTATGGTTCCGCCACCTGTAAAGTCTACTTTAATTTTTTCACGCAAGCTGTGTATTGAAATAAGGGTTCCCAAAGGTGGCTTATGTTCCTCCCACCATAGACGAATAGGTAATTTTAACTTATTGAATATGAATTGATTGAACAACAAAGAGCTTAAATAAATGTTGAACATAAGTCCTTGCCATATCCAGAACGGTCACATATTTTTTGTTTTCATTTATAAATGTTATGAGATAGCGGGAGACCAGCAGTGAGAAAGAAAAATATCTGTAAAATGGTTGTTCCCTTTCATTGTGGATACATGTTATAATAAGTAAAAATAGCCTTCCCTTCAGATATTTATTGCAAAAAACTAAATAACAAAACGACAGCCATTCGCCTATATACTAATTTAAAATAAAAATTATTTCATCATTATCATTTTAATCATGAGTTTGTTTTATTTTACTGCTAGACATCGGTCTGCCCTATTAAACGCTATTGGGACTTACTCTTGTTTTTCCTCATTTAGCTTCTCTTTGCAATTGTGCTCTTTCTATATTTCTGGGTCATAATTTTTATAATCATGAATAATTTCGACAAATTTGTTCTACATATAATACTTCTACATACATACATATCCTCACGCCAAGTCCCTTACGGGGTAGGCAGAGAGCACGAAGTGCCAAATATCTCTATCCTTACAGACCT
>DWEO01000319.1:0-10128 GCA_018245995.1 Pyrrhopyge telassa croceimargo
AAAGTAACTGGTGAAACGTGGGAGTGTAGTATTACACTCCTTTGCCTACCTCTTCGGGGATTACAGGCGTGAAGTTAATTTTTTGACTTTTTTTTGCTTACATACGTTCAGTGACCTAGAGAAAATAAAAATAGAATACACGATCTCACTGGCAAATAAAGCTTTAATCTTCTTTGTAACATAAATGCTTATTTTAAAATTCACAAGCACACCTATGCAGTGTCTGTCGCTGCTTCTTCTCCATAGCGAGGCATTTTCCGAGGCGGTGGTAGTTTCATTTTGACATACAAAAAGTGTTCTCAGGAATCAATTTTGAGTAAATGCCATTTGAATTTTAATCATCGGAAGGGGCCCCTAAATAAAATGTAATTGAAATGAGGAGCCCCAAGCAAAAATCATGTTATATAAAAGTGTGTGTTGTTGTTGCAAAATTAGTGGATCCGTTTATATATTAATCTTTAACTAATACGGTGGAAAATTTTAAATACATTCTTTTATTTTAGAAAAACGGCTGGTCCCCAGAAGAAGCAGTGGAATACATGCGCGCGCGCCGGCCGCATATACTTCTCCATACGAAACAGTGGCAAGCACTAGATATTTTTCATAGGCGACATGTAAATAAACAATGATTATGTGTACATAACATTAGATAGATGAAAATATTTAGTCAATCGAATTATTAAAATAACTACATGAATTCTAAGGGGCCCCTAAATGAGCCCCCCCCCCCTGTCAGTAATGCTATTAATTGGTTGAGGGTGATGGTAAAATTTAATTAATGTTATTTTACCGATTCGTATTAGCCGTTTCATATAAAATTAAAAAAATATTTTTGGTTATAAAGTACTAAACCAGTTGTGAATGGGATGTAAGTTTTGAGCATTTGAATCTGAAGTTGTTTTACAAAACTGGACGGTTTAGATTTGATACTTGTTTGATTTCAAAATATATATTCATAAAAAATACACACATTTTAAACTCACAATATGACTTTAAACATTTGAAATGTGTATTTCCTATTGTTATGTTCAGTTGTTTTGTTATCTTATGGAGAACTAAGCAAGACTTAATTGTTAATAATATTTATTTTATAACGCACAGTTGGAGACCAATTGCATAATATGCCAAATTATGTATTGTCTGCACATTTCATACCTAGAGTACCTAGAGACCTTAAGCGTTCCCTAGTCGCTTTAATGTCACAGTTATCACAGTAAACTAATTTAAAGTCAGTGTAATCTATAAGAAAGAAAATTATAGGTATCTGTAGCTGCTTCCCTATATTGATGTAATATAACTCAGCCTAATAGGACTTTCGATCCACGGTCTCAAAGACGTTCGTCCTATTTTAAGATCTATAGCAATCGTACTGAAAAATCAAAGTGTAATAATCGACCAAAACAGAAAACATTTGCAGTCATTGATAGTAATGTTTTGCAAATACATATGTTTGAACACCTGAATAATGTGAGTATCAAATCTTGTTTTCTATTAAATAAATACTAGAAATAAACGTCATTATAAATGTACCGAATTAACTGACGTATGTTTTTTCGGGATGGCCCAACGGGTTTTATACCTATACCAAGTACTTTGTCTGCCGATTGCAAGGCCGCGGGCGAGAAGTGAAAACATGTGAACTAAGCCGGTACATACACAATCATGTGTATAATCAATCACTAAATATTTAACAGTAAAAATTTAACATCATGTCAAGAAATTAAATGTTTTATACACAATCATGTGTATAAACAATCACTAAATATTTAACAGTAAAAATTAAACATCATGTCAAGAAATTAAATGTTTTATACACAATCATGTGTATAATCAATCACTAAATATTCAACAGTAAAAATTAAACATCATGTCAAGAAATTAAATGTTTTATACACAATCGTGTGTATAAACAATCACTAAATATTTAACAGTAATAATTAATCATCATGTCAAGAAATTAAATGTTTTATACACAATCGTGTGTATAAACAATCACGAAATATTTAACAGTAAAAATTAAACATAATGTCAAGAAATTAAATTTTTATGGCATGCCCAGACTGTTCGTGATCTGCCCAATTCTATGATTAGACGCCAGCATACGACCATGTTCATATATTTGTATACATAATATACAAATGTTTCCATACATTCATCATCTTCGTCTTAGAATCTACAGTACAATATATTTTTATAGTAATGTATGTTTAATAAACCTTCATAGAATCAAATATTTTTTAAGAAATACATTACAACCAAACAGGGACTAGATGATCTTTGATAAGTATTTGTTGTGTTTCTATTTATTTTTATAATAAATGACTTCTTGAATTTTATCTGCGCGTAGTGGTTGAGATGTTGTTTAATAAATTTACTTTTATGTCACACATTATTTTATTTTGTCTTTTACATCATTGGATACATTTCTTTGTAATAAGTAAGCTATCTGGTGTTGCCATTTCATCACATTTTCCTCCCAGCCCTAAGTCCGATAGTCGCTGAATTGTTGGATCGAGACAATTAACACAAGACAATTATGCAAAAATCTTGTATTTATTACTGAATATATGTATTACAAGATAGGTCGAAATATTAAGACCATGCTCCATGTCACGTCTTACAAAAGATTCATTTAAAAAGTAGGGATGAGTGTTTTTCAAAAAAATTTACCTTGTGACGAACAAGAAATGTAATTTTTGCATTACATGAATTTGTTTATATTTTTTCTGGTATTAAGGAATATATTATTAACTAACTAAATATGCTATTTAAATTAAAATTATACCATAAATGTAAGAAATATACAAGTTTTTCTGTGAGCATACGATTCGAAGTATTCCTGTACGTCACAAAATATAATCCATCAAAAATAAAACAACCAGGTATTAGAACAAAATCAACTTATATTAGCTTTAACTTAACTTAACTTTAAGCAAAATTGACTTATATATGCTTAAAATCTTTCCAAAAATTACAAAACGGTAGCAAAGTTCTATAACATTAGGTAATAAATAATCAGCGAAATAGTTTCATGTTCGTCACTTCATGGACACATCGCACTAGAAAAGTTGTCATTACTAATGATACGTTTTACAAATTCATAATTCAAGCAAAGTGAGGAATTTTTGGCAATAACATGACATTGAAAATAACAAAATAAATACAATAAAATTAAAAATAGATATTTTATAACCATTTTTGTACCATTCAGAATATGGGACAATGACTATTACGAAAATTGCGTGACGAATAGGAATAATTTGAGCAATGTCTACACTGCTGGTTTAAAAACACAATCACAAAGAATAAACCGTTTGATAAAACACGAACTAAATACTTTCCCTAATAACTATCAATTACTTCCTCCCATATAAACCTCACACTTGTCCTCGGGACAATGATCATATATAGAATTCATACAAAAAGAACACCAAACAATGGAGCACTGGAGTAATTTTCTGATATCACTTTGACTCATCGCCAAAGTAAAATGCTGTAGTTTCATACTTTCATTCTTCGCCAACATCCGAAACACTTCTTTAGTAATTATTAAATATGTAACAAGCCAGGGCCACTTAGCATTATTAATGTAACATTGCTTTAAATAAAAATATGTTACAATTTTGTCAACGTCCCGATATACC
Source organism: Pyrrhopyge telassa croceimargo (assembly GCA_018245995.1). Classification (NCBI taxonomy): domain Eukaryota; kingdom Metazoa; phylum Arthropoda; class Insecta; order Lepidoptera; family Hesperiidae; genus Pyrrhopyge; species Pyrrhopyge telassa. The sequence goes on from DWEO01000319.1 coordinate 3,645, forward strand.
TACTATCATGGCTGCTAGCACAGTGATCATCCAAATGAGTAGACATTTGACAACTTTGACCTGAAACAAAAAAGGTTATTTGCCTATGTCTTTTAAAATAATACGAACAAACATGAATAATTGTCGTAGTCAAATTGGGTAAAAAGTAGTCTAACTATAGCACTCAGGAATAATATATCGTTATTATAAGAGTCAGTTTCTTTTTCAATCTATTGAATAGTTACGGAGATTACTTACGTGAAAAAATACAAATTTTATATAAAAAAGTAGCTTTACGCGTGTAATCCCCGAAGAGGTAGGCAGAAGAGTGTAACACTCCCACGATTCACCAGTTACTTTTAGGTCCCATTATGGAGTAGATCATGAGCCTATTGCCATATATCGGGCACTAATCCAGGCTCCGAGCCACTAGGTACAAAATCTAAAGTAGAAAAATCTAATAGTATTCGACCCGGGAATCGAACAAATTTTATCTCTTTACAATACCTACTAACAAAATTAGTTAACACCTAAACTATAATATGAAAATTTAATTAAGTTTAAAATAGTTCATTGTACACTAAGCTTTACAATTCAAGTTCGTCACGATTTTGTTCCGGTAGTATGTCATATGACGTTTTAATCCTGTGCAGGACGACGCCGACGTCAATTTACGTTATTAGTTACATTAATTGTATAGTAAATAGATGATAATTGATGAATTGTAATTTCGATATTTGTAAGAGTTTAGAATAGGATAGTATTTTTACAGTAAAATCTTATATATAGTAATAGTTTATAAACTATAGGTACACTTCACACGATAATAAAGAATAGACGATATACACATATACAAACAGTAAGACACTCACAGTTTATAGTTTAAGTTTTTATAAGAGTGTAATAAATTACGTTTTGTCATTGTTAAACTTGTATACAATGTTGCGTCGTGCAAATGTGGTCGCCAGATGTCGATCACTGTGCGGGGGAAATAGCAAATGACAGAGAGGGTTCCCGCGCAGTGATTGGCCGAACGCCCAAATGTGTTCGCCAGATGTCAGTCACTGTGCGAGTGAAATAGTAAATGAAAGAGGGTTCCCGCGCAGTGATTAGCCGAACACCCAAAACGAGTGGTGGGCTTCGCGGCTGTTTGCATGGCGCAACGACCGAATAAATACGGGCTCATTTGAGTAACCAACCATTCCGGATCAAGCCCTCACTTTATTACCATCTACAATAAAGGAGCATTGAAGCATAGAAATAAACAAAGCAGTTTTTTCTTCCAATCCAGCAACACGGTGTGCTTTAACATCTCGCGCTCAATAATTAAACAACTAATAAGACAGATACTGGACGAAATTGGCAGTCAGAAGTTTCCGAAACCGGTGTGAAGAAAATGATGATTGTAGAAGCACGTTAGGTGTGTCAGCATAGAGGTATTTGACATTTTGCTCTCTGCCTACTATGTAAGTAAATAGTAAGTAATATAATAATAATAATAATTGAACGTTAAGGCGTGGTTGCCTATAGTTGCAAAAGCACCTGATTCGATCCAATTGTTCAACGATTATAAATGTGTTATGTACTTTCTGTTGGCAATCCTCAAAATACATAAATAAACGAATAAACAACGTACGTGCAGGGGCGTGTATCCGAACGAGTCGCGCACGTTGACAGTGGCGCCGCTGTCGATGAGCTTGGCGAGGATGTTGTCGCGGCCGGCGCGCGCCGCGATGTGCACCGCCGTCTGTCCGTCCTGGTTCTTCGCGTCGCGGTTCTTGTAGCCACACGCCAGCAGCTGCGACACCACATTGTAGTCGCCCGCTTCTGTCGCTCTGGCGACAATATACGAAAACAATTAACGCTTGCTATGTGTGTTTGGATTTGTATCTGGTGGCAAATAGACTCCCCCTTATTCTATTCGAAGTGTTACATAACTGATAAAAATTGGTAGTACTTTCCTGATACTATTCCTGTTTCAACCCCTTCGGGGAGATACAGACGTAAGGTCATGTTATGTTATACATTTTGTGTTACATTCTATTTGAAGTGTAACATAACTGATGAAAAGTGGTAATACGCGCCTGGTACTATCCCTTCGGGGAAATATAGACGTAATACTATGTTATGTAATACATTTTGTATCATTATCCTTACAATATTTACAGTTGGACACGAGCTTCTTGTCAGAATTAGGTTTAAAGACGTTGTCTACCGTCCGGACCATGTGCATGCTGGCAGTTGTATAAGACTCAAAGGTGTACAGAATTCCTGTAAATGTTTTCCTTCCTTCACCGTTACAGAAAGAAATCTGACATTAAAAATCACGTAAATTTGTAAAAAGGTGCGCGCAAACGCTCGAACCTAGGACCCACGGAGTCGGAGGCTGAATTTTAATCCCCTAGGTTGTCATCGTTACTTGTATCGTATATATTGTAAATATAATATACAAACATACAAATATATTTTTTTATTTGAAATGCTTATTTCAACAAATGTACCCATTGATTAAATAAAACATAACAAATGATAATTATGATGGACATACAAGAATGTATTATTCAAAATACGTTTAAACAGTAAAAATAGGAGGAAACAAACAGCCAAATTTAGTTGTAAAGTGATTGGGGATCTCTTAACATGTGAGACAGTCATCTGAATAACTTTTAAAGAACACTTTAAAAAGGTGTATTTTTTTTAATATAAAAAAGATTTAATGAAAAACTTATCGCTTCTCAAGGTGCTTCCCGAATTAAATCACATTAAATCGCCTCCGTCACGCCGTCCCCAACAACAATAGGGGGTGTAAACAAGAAAAGTTTTATCGTTATTTAATAATAATGAGTCATTATCGTAAACATTGTGAATCATCGTTATTAAACACAGCTGTGGGAATCATTGTTGCTATGACATCGTTAACTAAACATTCTCGAGACGTGAGTAACGTTAGGTACTGAGGTATGTATGTGTGTACACACATGTGTGTACATACACACACACGTGCGTACATATTTACTACAATATATGGCACGGTAATTACGTTATTGTATGTATTTCCTTTTGTCGAGATGAAAATAAAGCGCTTGTCAGATAACCGGACCTGTTTCGCAGATGCCACAAAGTAATCTACTAGGTAGCTGGATCACCTTAATTTTTACATCCTAACATAACATCACGCCTGTTTCCTCGAAGGTCGGAGTGTAGTACTTCCACTCTTTATATAGTTATTTTATATGTCCCATGTAATGCTCTTGAGAATTCAATATAAATATATATTAGGAAACATATTAAAAGTTTCATATATTTATATGTAGTCTGCTTCGTCGTATTATATCATCGCACTAAGTTCATTAGGGAGTAGGCGGATATTTGGCGCTCGGTGTTAATTACCGAAGAGGTAGGCAGAGGAGTGTAGTATACCCCCATGTTTCACCAGTAACATTTACGTCATATAATGGATGAGGGGATAGCCTATGGCCATACACCGGCCAATAATCCAGACTCCGAGTCACTACTAAACATAATTCTAGTTAGACAAATCCAATAGTATTATAGAACTATTATTATAAACTCTATTAGACAATAGTATTGTAGACTCTATCATTATAGAATTTCGTACAGGGTGTGAAAAGTTTTATATAGGGCCAATCATAATATCAAGAAGGCCATTTGAATCACACGTAGGTCAGCGACATTCTCGCGCGAGAGTGAAGACGAATTGCCGTGCCCTTCTCCCGATACAATCATATGCATATCGGACGATATGCTGAGCAGGAAATAGTCAATGAGCTTGCCGCTGTTTTATGGCAGATCGCTTGGTGTAAAACGAGTAAAATATACACATGCAAGGTCGATAACCCGTTTAACCGGAGCCTCGACGTACTGGGGTAGTGAGGACCTTAAACAGATTGTAATATCATGCCATTTTTGTATGTATGTAAGTAATGTATTATCCACTTGAAGAGTTCAGTCAACTGAAATTTTATTTGTACATATTATTCTTAAAGTGATGCTATATTTCAACATAATTGTTCGCATTTTCCTTTTAAAGACGTGTTAAAAAAAATTATAGTCTGGGCACATTTTATATGGAAAGTTTGGCATTGAATAATGTAAAACTTATTGTATATTGTTCAAGACAAATGGTATCTGAACGGCTAAATAAAAAGGTAATATCTAATATGTAACATTTACACAATTCGTCTTAAAAAATCCAAAGACTTTATATATTAAATTTAATACTCTTGACTGGTCGAGTGGTTGCGCGCGCGATTGCCGATCGAAAGGTCCTGGGTACAAACCCCAGGTCGTGCAGTGTTGGATTTTTCTAACTAGAAATTCTAATTAAAATTTCTAGTAGTGGCTCGGAGTTGGTATTTGTGACAGATTTTTGGCAATAGGTCTTTTCCATTGTGGGATGTATACATAACTGGTGAAACATTGGACTACTACACTCCTCTGCCTACCTCTTCGGGGATTACAGGCGTAATGTTTCGTTATTTTAAATACTCTTAATGAAAAAGTTATCATTTCAAGAGTCTATTAGAACTAACAATAAGATAAAAGACAGTGTACAAATCAACACCAAGCCATGATATAAAATGTATCTATTACACAACTGTATCCACTCGAGCAATAATGTTGAAAGAAAAATTAAGGGCAATTTATGTAGCTCACTTCTTAATAGAACTTCCTTCTTCAGCCGTGACTGCATTTTTATTGGTGATTGCTATAAACTGTTCTAATCAATTCCAATGGAATGTTGCCTCTTTGAGAATGTTATGTTTTAGGCATTATTACAGTTTCATTTTTAACAATTTAGGATTACTCCATTTTGGGATACAAAAATTAATTGTATGCTATTAATATATTATGATTTTGAATAATTGATATATATGTATATGGAATTTTTTTGCAAATAGTGAGGCAACAAAAGAGATGGCAAAAAATGTTGCTATTTTTGAAATAAGCGTATAATGGTTACCCAAAATATGATTCTTCATAATAATAACTACTTTAAAAACTATTCTGATATTGTCATATTAATGTATTCAACATTGTTAACTGAACAATTCTTATACAGACATAAACATATTATATAGCAAACATACAAACATAACATAAATTAAACTAGAAAATTAAAATTTCATATATTATTGAAAAATAAATATTCCCTACTAGTCTATGAACAGTGTTAGACGACACTGCTAAAGTGTTTGTAACAGTTCTAAACTTAAGTTACAGCATACCTATAATCCCCCAAGTGCTAGGCAGAGTAGTTTAGTACACTCGTAGTAGTTTAGTTCACTAGTTCACTAGTAGTTTAGTTCACCAGTTACATTTCCATCCAATCATGAAATAGGTGGTGAGCGGACCAATATAATTATTATTTATATTATATTATTAACAATCTTGTTTATATTACCAAAGATTATTTACTTTAATAGCTAATTAAGAACAGATATTGCAATACACAACTACATATATATATTGTAACTCTAGAAATATACAATTGTTCTCTAAGCACCTCGAATACTGAGTCAATGTGTAGTAAGTTTTTCATAGCATCTAAAATATTACAATAACATAATGATAGCTAAATGATATTGATAAAATTGAGGGAACATAGTTCCTATTTTGGTATCTACTGGTAGTGGTAAAAATTTCATGGCAATACTTATCAGGCCTTTATTGCCACTAATACATATATTATTAAATATTTCCTCTGGCTTGTTAGACATGTTGGTTTCAAGCGTGATTGATGATCGAGGTCCTAGGTCCCGGGTGTTACAGGATATTTTTAAATAAGATTTTCTAGTAGAAATTTCTATTAGTGGCTCAGAGTCTATATTTGCACCTGGTATATGGGAATAGACAAACCCCTTATTCATAAAGAGACATAAATGTAACTGGTGAAATGTGGGAGTGTATTACCTCTGCCTACCTCTTCATAAAATCCAGGTGTGATGTTAGATTAAATACTTCATATATGATGCTAATGAAATCAGATACCAGAATATTTTGTCCACTTGTAACTGTATATCAATTTGGTAGAAACCACAATTTGGTTAAAGTTTGAATTCTCAGGATTATTTCGTTCATGTTACTACTACTGACCTATCTAGCATTACATGATATTATGATACATGAAAATTATCTATTGGATGTCACAAAAATATTATTTCAATCATTATCATTAAGGATTTATAGAAGACTAGCTGTGCCCGCGACTTCGTCCTCATGGAATTTAAATAAAAAGTGATTTAGTTTATTGAAAACTTACATCCCCTATTTTATCCATTTCGGGGTGGAATTTATCAAAATCCTTTCTTAGGGGCTGCCTGCGTCATAGTATCTTTATGCATGCAAAGTCTCAGCCCAATCGGTTTAAAATTGACAAAGTTTCATACAAATTTTCATCCCCTATTTTTTATCGGCTTGGGGGTAGAATTGATCAAAATCCTTTCTTAGCGGATGCCTATATCATAACATCTACCTGCATGCC
>DWEO01000320.1:0-10126 GCA_018245995.1 Pyrrhopyge telassa croceimargo
AAAAAAACTGAATTACAAAATGAGTGTTTTTTCATACGGACGGTAGGGTAGTCGTTCTTTGCTGTATACAGACCGCGGTCAATGAGTCAATGAGTTGCGAGCGGCTTTCACTTAATAAAACGCGAGAACACACCGTGCGTCCATGAAAGGATTTTATACAGATCTTTTTATTGGTACTCTACTCCGCATGCATGTGGATTTATTCACTGCTTGGCATTTAAAGCTCGCTTGTATTGTGAAGGCAAAAGGCGAACGCGTTGATGCGTGACTGTTTGTCGTGGAGTTTCTAACTGAAGTCGCGTTCGTTTGTTGTAGCTGCGCGGCGGCGGATGTAATCGTATTCGTGAGGGACTGCCATCGTAAATCTGCCTAGACCGGAATGGGTTACACAGCATTGGCTCCATAAATTGTCTATCCATAGTTTACGATGCACTCAGAAAGGAAACCGGCGAGACTCGCGCTCCCATACTCACATTGAACACTTGAACTTTGCCAGCTATTTAGTGATTTATTTAAGAAAGTGCTCCGCCACTAGCAACTTTTTGGCGTTACTAAATCGCAATCTAATCGCATTGGTCGAATTTGTTTTGAATATCTAAACATTTAAATAATATAAATGTAAAATTAAAGAAAATTATTTATTAATTATTTATTTAAAAATTATAAACAGTACATTATACACACACAAACACACATTACACAGTAAATTATAATCAGTACGGAATTAAAAAATAATAATGTGCTGAATAGATAACAATAAAATATCTTATCGAAGTAATTAAATCTAAATTTAATATAATGCCACCATCCTGTGGATTGTGGGCTGCCAAAGTTATCCTTTGAGAAAATGAAGAACCAGCTTTAGGGTTTCCGATTACCTCAACAAGAAACGTTTCGCTTCTAAACCGTATATGTACATATATCTACGGCCTCACGGCGCACCTGTATCTACTGTTAAAGACTGTTAAAGATCTTGATAGGCAAATACGTTTCTTTTTCCTACAAGTATATAGGTAATGTTTCATTATTTTGACTGCATCGTTGATCGAGTGGTTGCAAGCACGACTGCCGATCAAGAGGTCCTGGGTTCAATTCCCGGGTCGGGTACTCTTAGATTTTTCTAATTTAGATTTCTAGTAGTGGCTCGGAGTCTCGATTGGTGCCCGATATATGGCAATAGGCTCACCACTTCCTCTATAATGGGAGCTAAAACGTAACTGGTGAAACGTGGGAGTGTAGTTACTACACGACTCTGCCTACCTCTTCGGGGATTACAGGCGTGATGTTACGAATTCGACAATTCTCTTAATAATGGATAGCGGAAGAACAAAAGTCTGTATCATTTTAATTTTCAGTAACAGATATATTATTTATCCAGACCTATTACAGTTATACATATCTATTCATAGTGGCTGTGCTCTGATATTATTGCATTATAACAGTATGTTGCATCGAAATGCTTTGTGTAACGAATTGAAAAACATATTCGGACTTAATTAGCACAATCACAATAGACACTTGATTGAAAAGACTAACAACAGTACCTAATAAATCAAAATACATGAATATAACTTTTGTGAAGTATTCTGTGTGTATTACATTTTAATAATTTGTAAACATCGCTACCAAGTAATGAAATACTTTTTGAGTATCGTACGAGTATATGTAACTATATGGGTAAGTTTAATATTAGGTTTATAAATAATTGTATGCTACGAATCGTATTCTACTTGCATAAACGATTTTTTATTTTTTGCAACCAACATGACCAAGTGCCTCGTTAGTCGTGTTGGTGGCGAGAGTGACTGTCGATCGAGAGGTCCTGGGTTCAATTCCCGGGTAGCCTACTATTAGTTTGCTAATTTAGATATTCTAGTAGTGGCTCGGATTGGTGCCCGGCGATAAGCTCACCATCTACTCCATAATGGCACATATACGTAACTGATGAAACGTGTGGGGGTAAACTCTTCTGCCTACCCCTTCGGGGATTGCAGGCGTGATGTTACGTTATTTTTAGCATTACTTTATACATAATATACATAATTATGTGGTCTGGTGGTTGCAAGCGCGAATACAGATCGAGAGGTCTAGGCTCGATTTGCGCGTCGAGTATTATTCGATTTTTTTGACTTATATTTTTTAGAAGAAAATTCTACTAGGGGCTCCAGGTCTGGATTAGTGCCGGGTGTATAGGAATATTCGCAACACCTATACCAAAGTGGGACGTAAACGAAACGTGGGAGTGTAGTATACTTCTCAGCCTGCCTCGTGGGAGATTACATTCGTGATGTTACGTTTTTTACATGATAGTAATAACATGAGGCTTTTATATAGTAGTGTCGTTCAATAAAAACATTATATTTTAATAAACCACGCACGAAATTTAAACGCTCACTACATTTTATACTACATGTAATAATTGTGTTCTCTGTTCTCTATAAAAGCAGCATGTGGTTATTATTAAACCCGCGTATGAAGTATAAATAGTTAAATATCATCGTAATAAACTGCAAGTTATTAAAGACAAACCTAAAACGCAGCGACGCCAGCTCGTCCCGTTGGCAATTAAAACAGTCGTCTCTATTTTACGGCATGTCAGTAATACTGATACTCATTCGCGGGGTTACTAACTCCTACTCATTACTGCCATTATAAGCAAGCCATTGACATACATAGATATCGTCACGCCTATTTTCCATCGGAGTAGGCATATATTAAGGTCGAGTGCTATTCGATTTTTCTAATTTAGATTTTCTATCAGTGGCTCGGAGTCTGGATTAGTGCCCGATATATGGTTATGGGCTCACAACCTACTCCATAATAGGACCTAAATGTAACTGGTGAAACGTGGGAGTGTAGTACTACACTCCTTTGCCTACCTCTTCCGGGATTACAGGCGTGATGTAAGTTTTAACTATATTATTATTAGTAATGTTGTAAATGAATTATACATACAGTTGTCTAAGGTGTGCGACATTTACGAGTAAAGACGAAACGGTTTGGCTCTAACTTTTCATTATTTATTTATTTATACACCAACAGCATTACACACAGTTTATAACATAAGTTTTGTTCTTATATTCTATTTTGTTAGGTTATTATATTCTATTGTGAATTACTGAACATCTGTTTCGTGACATGTATATTTGATGTAATGTACGTTTATTTGCGTTTCGTTAATGGTTTCGTTTTGACGTAACATGAATCAGTTGCTATGCGAGTTGTATACAATGTTGTCGCTTTCATAACTAGCTCTCTACTCGCCTGCTATGTTACAGATTCCTTACCCAGTTCGCTGACATTTCTCTTTAAACATGGGTTTTTAATTCAGTCAAATTTAGTTGTTTCAGCCTTTCGATTGTTTTCTTCAATTGTCGATTCTCACAGTACCAGAACTAACCAGTAACTACTTTAAAAATGCGTCTCTATGATTTTAGATCTAAGACTCTTTGTTGAGATCGGAAGATTATTTGATGATCAAAAGCCTGTTTCAAAATTTAATTGTCTGTTTTTGCCCGGCCTGTTAAAACTACTTTTACCGGTTTCGACGGAATACTCATTAGTACATAGAGGAATTTTAGATAGGTTAATTTTGATCAGGAACGAAGGGAGAAGCTATCAACAAAGTAATAGGATAAACGTGCTTTTATTTATAAACGCGCAAACGCGAACGACGTCGCAACGAATCCCTAGTTAGAAAAATAAATTTCGTAGGGTCCGAGTTCAAAGAAACCGCGTAATGTTAGAAACGTGTGGGCGATTAGCTCCACCCGTGTCAGTGACCGGAGCTGCCCGTGTGACGACGAATGTATGAAGTCATTATGGATTCGTGCATCGGCTGCCACTCTCCGAACGTGACTCTGACAATAATCCTTTAAAAATAGTTTTTGTGACCCGACTAAAGTTACATTGCACATTTAAAGACGACTAAAATTTCAATTCTGTCTGTTACCTTTCCTTATTTCTTCGACTGTAGGTGGAACACAGCAATGAGTGTCTAGTGGTTTGGAATTCAACGTTTCATTTCGAGGATCTTGGGTTGAAATCCAGGCGTGCAAATCTTCCCAAAAAATGTGCGTTTTAAGATTAAATCTCACTCACTGTAACGATAAAGTAAAACATTGTGAGAAAACCAGTACACCTTAGACTTTTCCAACTTATCTAGTAGCCAATGATTTGTCTGCTTGGAAGTATGAAGAATTAATCTTTTTGTCTTATCTCGAAGATGCCCACGTAGCGCTACGGGAACAACACAGAAGGGACTTCGCTCGGTGTAAATATGCGTGCGCGGTAAATTCCAACGTGAAATCCGAATAGCGGTGTACCGCCATGAATACAGATGATTCCGATGGTACCGCGCTCCTTCACGTGCTACTTTTCTACATGAAATTATGCACGTATCCGTAAAGTAACATTTACGTTGAAAAATATATGATTGATTTAAATAAATGACAAACTAGCGTTATCACGCGATCCTGCCTAATGGATAACGCAGATACGTACCACCTAGAACACGCGTGCCTCGAAAACTCCTTTTAATCTCTAAAACGCTTAGAAAAATGTTTCAAACGATTCCAATATAAGTACGCATTTCGCAAAAAACCGCAAGCGATTCGAGGAAGCGACGGCGATATAACGGGCGGTCATAATCTCGCAGGAATGGCGCCGGTGACCTAATTACGCTTTGCATATTTTGTACACTCCAGTGAACGTTTAAATCCTTCGTAATTTGGATTAAGCCGTAAATCAGTTTAATATGAATATATAATTATATTCCCCTCTAGCATCGAGAACAATGAAGGCTAAATAAGAAATTGGAGTTTGATTATCAAAAGACAGTTAAAAAGCTGTTGTTATTTTAATATTGAGCCGTATAAAGTTATAATGTAATATGATTTAATTGCGGAATTTTCAATGCATAATTTTGTTCGAAGCATCCAGATTTTCAACTTGTTCCTATCTTAGTTTTGATTGATATACGAGTACTGGGACAACCGGTAAGCTGTTAAATAGTTATTACACCGGAATTCATATCCATCTGTACTGTTTCGTACAGAGGTTAGTCATGTGTGAGGATGAGAACTTTGTTGGTACGCTTCAGATTTAAGTGTCTGTCTATTTCGAACATTAACACACAGCAGTTCAAACTTTGCTGCTTCCGGCTCAAATAGACGATGATTCATCCGTTGTAGAATGACATATAGAAAATCTTTTCGCCCTTCGATCATCAGGTCACTATATGCTAGTTCAGACAAATTAGTAGTTAATTAAAGAAAACTCAATTGAAAACATTAAAAATAATCGATTTTCATCGTTTCCTACGTTGTATGTTAAAACTTGTGTGCCTTAAAATTTCGAGTCGTGTCTGTACAACCAAGTCGAGTTTTAAAATTAGATTTTCGATAGCAGTTGATAAACTTACCACATTTACCCTCCGCTCATACTTCCTCTCAATGGTTGGAGTGTTCCTCTTTGTACAGTTTAATTTCCATCCGAAAGCTCACGGGTTCTTCATAAAGCATGGCGTGAACCCTTGCTTCATTTTTCAGTTCCTTCGTTTGTATATTTTGTGCTCGCTTTTTGAGTCACTTAGCCTTTATTCTCTCACCTCGTAAGTTGTTAGTTCATTAATTACGTTGAGGGCATTTTCCTTGATTATTTAATCAATCCAATTTGCTTATTATTACTACTCCATAATGGGACCTAAACGTAACTGATAAAACGTGGGAGTGTAGTACTACACTCCTCTACCTCTCTTTGAGGATTATGATGGGCGTGATGTTACGCTGGTTAACATAATTTTAAATTGAAATTCGACACTGTCTTGCTATTTCATGATAAGCTATATTTGTTACATATGTACACCGAATGAATGTCAAAACAAAACAAATTATTATTTAATTTCGTCGGTATCACACATTTTCTAAGGTCAGTTGTCGATGCGAAGTATTGAGAAATGTATTATTACAATTTTTCGATAGTCGAGGTAACTTATTAGAAAAAATATGGTACTTAAGTTTTTCGTGGTTACTACGAGTATAACCGCAAAAAAAGTGATAAAAGCTGAAGAAATACTTGGGAATTATTAAGGTTACCCGTACACGAATTTACGGATAGTAACTAGTAGTTTATGTAACGATTATAGTTTCTAACCACGTGCGTGCATACTGCGGAATGAGCTTCCTTATGAGATGTTTCCGGTACGCTATAACATAGGGTTCTCCAAACGTGGCATTAAAAGTTTCCTTTACGATCGGTAGCTTCTCTGAAATCGCGACAGTGACCATCTACTATCACATTTATCGTCTGAGTGTTCACCAGACATAATTTGTTACGAAATAGCAACCTATTATAAAACCATTTTTCGTACCATATATTGACATATATCTACAACAAAATACAAACTACCTTAGTTAGCGATTAGAAATATTTTCAACGGAATTGTTACGATTATCAATTCAAAACAAAAGTCCAAAGAACTCATGAAAGCGTACGTTTTATTAAGCTGCTACGGCATGCTAAATTATGTATGACATTGCAGTGGGTCGTTGTTGTACTTTATGTAGTCATAAACACCCGTAACAGCCTAACAGGTGAAACCTACCGCCCTTCCACCCCGATTACTGATGAGAACCTGAATAGCTATATTTACGTCGTTTTTTTCGTCTACAAGGCATAGTCGCTTATTATATTTACAAATGCCTTTTTAATTAAATTATTGTACGCCTCTTTCTTGTGTAAATTATTTACTAAATCTGATTTAGTTTACTCTTTAAAAGGAAGTGTTTTCTGATTAACGAAGTCATTTTTGACGTTGATTACGTCATTAGTTTTTTGTACATTAGATTTTCTGGTGTTATAGTTCTTTTAATAACTTTCATTGCATAATACTCGTTTTATATTTGTTAATCTGATATAAATTTCCATCATGGGTTCAGCAGTAAACTCGAATAACCCCATTACATCGTTTAAGGTTTCAAAGCAATTTCCTCTTCCATTCTTTTGCAAGTCGCTTTTTGTTCGCGTTTTCTTTGGTTTTTCATTTTAAATTCTACTGTTTAGCTGTTTAAGTTCCATTATGAACCATACATGTTTTGAATTGATTGCTATATTCCTTGTTATTACACAAAAATATATACTTTCCGTCTTGATAGCTAAAAACAACTTGATTGCTGGTACTACTAATATTGAACAATGAGAAATAAGTTACATTGCAGTTTTAAATCATAGAAGTTTCTGTTTCCGTTCAATCTTCAATTGTTATCTAACCTATTATTAAAATTACATTTGTATTAGCCGTTGGATATATTTAAGGCCCTTGATTTCTACGATTCAGCTCAGAACTGGAATGATTTGTGAAACTATTATATTGATCCTTTGAAAATGGGACTTTTTTTATTTTAAATTATTAACTCAATAAATTTCAAACATTGAACGGTAGCACCCCACGTTAATCTCCGAGGCCGTCTCTTTTCAAGATTTACGACCCTCTTGTAATTGGAGTGAAGTAATGTCTTTGTTATCGGTGAAATAAAACACTGTTAAATAAAGATTTGTGCCTTTAAGTGTCGTATAAAGACAGGGTCTGATATAAACAAGAGCTGATTTCACAATGGGGGGTCAATCTGATTTGTTGTGTTATCAGTTTTTTTTAATTTAATATTGAAATACTATTGTTCCTTCTTTGGTATCATTATTTCAATCTGATAGGGTTTTTGAAAAGTCGTGCGTTTTCATGGTCAATCATTCACTTGTATATTTATATTAAAATATACATTATTTAAAGACTGAGAAGGTAGCTCCTCATTCGAAAAGTAATCAGAAGGAAGAATCACAGAGCTGTCGCATTCATATGTCAAATGTTATTTTTATCTCGCGTATTCCTCTTGCTTTTTCAAAAGTCGCGAGATTTACTTTACTGGAAATATTTTCTCTCTCTGTGTTTTTAATGTTGCGTACGATTTTCTGGTAGCTTTGTAGATGTCACTGTTTTCTCCTCTGTTTAATTATGCAATACTGAACAGTAAAGTGCAGCCGCCGGGAAGTTTTATGGCGCTCGAAATATCTCATGTTTATCATCATATCGATCGCAGTAACTTGGACACGTTCATTTGTTATTGATATCGAATCTCCAAATGGTTTCGAGCGGCTTCCTTTGTGTTAAGTAATTAAAAAAGAAATAAACGACCTTTTTATCAACATTTTCGAGCGGATTCAAATGCGTGCAATCATAATGATCAGTTAAAATTCTAAATAGATTTTATTTTCATCATATTTCAAAATTTTTACGAGTCCTCTGAAACCGTTCTCGACTTTATACTTTGATATTAAATTTTATATCTCTTTAAAGTCATTTGTACAACTTATCTTACCATTTATAGACCTTTGTTACAAAAAATAGGGTCCAATATAGTTCTTTAAGACCTTATTAAGCGGTCTAAGTGTCCAGTTCTTAACAACTCCTCATCTTGTTGCAGAGCTAGAGGGCGGTCGGGCGTGGTGCGGGCGGCGGCCGCGAGCCCGGCACCATGGCTACGGTGGAGGGGCGGCCGGCGCAGTATGGCGTCTCCCTTCGGCAGCTCCGCGAGCTTATGGAGTCTCGCGGGGCCGAGGGGCTGGCCAAAATCAACGCGCTTGGCGGGCCGCAGGAATTGTGCAAGAAGTTATACACATCGCCCACAGATGGTACGTACCTTTGCTTGTTTTATATATCAACCTTTTCTTTCAGTTCAAAATTGATCTACAACGCCTTTATCAGAACCGCTTGCAAACGCGTGCTCGCTGGTTCCTAGGCAGATTTATGTACCATAAAAATATAAAAATCAGCTGCCAACGTAATAAAAGCAAAAGAGAAGGAGACGTAGGTACAAGGGGTTATTGAGTTATCACAAATACCACAATAATTAAGGTGGAAATTTTTTTCAGCTGTTGCATGCAAAAATAATAAGGATATTGAAAATATGCATATCACTTTTTTATTTGAATCATGCAAATAATATCACACTTATTATTTTTAACCGATTGAGTTAAATCAAACGTTACATAGAAGCACCTGTTATGTTTAGTAGAAAATATTGCAGTCACGCACGATTCTGGAAAATAGAGGTACAAATCGATTTTCGATAGCTTCATTAGACCAGTCGCTCAAAACAATGTAAACAAATCGGCGATTTGTAGAATTTACTACAACAGAAATAAACCGTGAATGTTGATGGCAACATTGTGTTTACTGGAAACCGTTGTATAAATCATGTCAAACGTGACACGCGATGATCGGTGTCTCTCGTCACATTTACGTTTAATAGTTTCTAAAGGTAGAACATTTCAACACTGAAACTGCACCGGATATTTGAATCATCATGTCACTAAGTCATAAAGGGACAGCCATTAATAAACATATCGTCGATTACAAGATTGATGTTAGTAGACCACATATGTAATATTAGGAATGTTCGGTTCTGATAAAGCCGTAAGTTGAAAACATTTGAGTTCAATGTAAAGTTTAAATCTGAACTTTCCTATGTTTATGAAATAAATTGATCTAGCGTGCCAAGAGCTGGTTACGTATCCAAAAAGAAAAGCTATTAAATTAACGTTCCCGTAGTTTTCATTACCGCTAATGTCGTTGACTCAGTTCTCAAGTACATGTACGAAAAACGAAACTATTACAAAATTGTTATCGCACTAAATTATTTCAATACTAATGACTGGTCGTTAAAGTCTGTGCGTGAAACGTAATGTTTTATTTCAGTTTCGTTTGCTTATTAACTGAAAGAGTTATTTAGGGTATCGTACACAGGATATGTATTCTGATATGAATCTGGTTTACAATTCACAAAGCAGTGAGTGTTATTTTAAAATCTTATATTAATAGTTTGTACTAAAATTATTGTATATTAAGTAACGTTATACATTTTTTTAAATAACCTAATTTTAATAGTTTTGATTCTACAATATTAATACAGTTGTAGTTCATATTTACACATACGTAATTCCCTGTTTTCATCACGTCCCTTAATTCTTAATTCCTAAGCATATATTTGCTAAAACACTTTAAAATACCATTTTGAATTGTCAATTCGTGCTCAGTCGAAACCTTTTTTTGAACTATTCGTATTCAAACAAT
>DWEO01000321.1:0-10122 GCA_018245995.1 Pyrrhopyge telassa croceimargo
ATGACGAGTTTCTGAAGACCATTCTCTGGACGGATGAGTCTAAATTCACGAGAGAGGGGATCTTTAACCAACACAATGTACACAGATGGGAATCGCAAAATCCTCACGCGACCAGAGCGACCTCACAAAATTAATAATGGAATACTTATATATTATTATGTCCTAAGACATCATCACCCGTCCTTAGTTGTGTCACAAACGTTCCCTGCTTCGTCCATGTCTGCCGCTAAACAGCAATTTTTCCATTGGTGTTTTATATTTAAAGTAGTAGGCAGATATACTAAGACTAATATTGTTCATTTATTGCTTCGGTTTTTAGGATCTTACCGTTATTTAGCGCTAGATAAAATCGTGAGTGTGATTTTTCCTCATTACTATAATCAACCCTTTATTGCTCCACTATATAGGGGTATTATTTCATCACGAGGCTTGAGAGTACAGTCACCCTTACTGATCAAGTGCGGCTGAGCAGACTACAGATGTTTTAGAGAATACTATAGAGGACTTAACTACTACCTACTCCTACCTAATACTACTACTACCTAATACTACTACTACCTACTACTACTACCTAGTCTACAGAAAAAAATAATTTCCGTGGTATAGAATACACTATTCTACCATTCTGAAGTTGGCCAGCGTGGAATCGTATGGTGTTAACTCTTTTAAAGGGGCTAATAATGATGAAGAGGCAGATGTCACACTGTACCCCATGAATATGGAACTCTGTGACACAACACTCTGCGAAATCTATAAGCATTTAGGACAGTGCTAATTATTTTAAAATGCTTTCTTTCTTTTTCTTCTCATATAAAAGTAGATTGTACCACTTTAAGCAATATCCCCACAGTTATTTTTTAAAATCAAAATCTTTGATATATATCTATGTAGATGTTTTACAAGCAAGGTATAAACGATAAAACATTGACTAGTTTATATCTAAAGGATGAACATGACATGATATACATGAAACAAAAATATAGAGGCTTATATAATATTGTATTCTTTATATTGTAATTTTTAAAGACGAGTATATTTGAGTGAAAACTAGCAAAGCTATGACGTTGCTTCTCGTTAGAATAATCTTTTATTTGGTAAAACGGATTGTAATTTTTATACATCCATCACAATATTATTATCTCCAATTATTATTATATGTTTTTCCTATTCAATTCACGTCTGAATCAAGAAACCATTTTATTATTACAATTGTATTATTTTATTATTTCTCGTTCCAAATTAATCGCTGGCAGTACAACACGTCGCTAACAGAGCGATTTTTTTACCATAAAATCTTAGGAATTCAACCCTAAATCATAAAAAAAGTTTGAGATAACTGAATGTAAAATATAAAATTTTGGGACCAAAGACGCCGAGAGGTCAAGTTACATAAGTCTCGTTTATCTCAATTTTTTTCTCCTTTTTCGTATTGTTTGTCTATAGTCTGTCGTATTTGTTCTTAGTTTGTTTACTATATTATGACATTAAGAGTTATAGAAAGGTGTTTCTTCACTGGTGTTGTTTCTTGAAAAGAATGAGCAACGACCAATTTTGTCGACCTATCTCATGTTGATAAGACTCGGAACGGAGATTCAATTGTTTTTATACAATATAAATTTACATACCACAAGAGATACTACCAGGAAAGTGGCTCACCCATACGCATCAATAATAAGAACAATTAAAATACAGTCGTCTTTAAATTTAGAATTCATTTTCGAATTTAGAATCACTGAACATAAACATTTGAATATAGAGTTAAATTTATGATTATCCCATATCATTATGTTATGTAATGTAAGTATATAATTAACATATTTTTTTTTGTTACAGATAATACACCAGCTCCTCAAAATGAACGTTACGTGATATCAATATGATAAAAACAATAAAAAAAATTCATAATAATATAGCCAGCCAGTTGATAACATTTTTCAATGTGTTTCAAAGTGAAGTAACATTGTAAATAGTTTGGGGAAAAGTAAAAAAGGCTAAAAAGAGAAGTGGGAAAGGTTTTTGTTGAAACTGGACAAGAAAATCAGTGTATATGTGCGAGAAAGTGTGTTTAAGTGCCAAAATGACGAACATTACGCCCGAGACCAGAATCATGATGATGAGGTCTGACGGAAGAAACGGATACAGGAGACAGGTAAGACATGGACCAATTTTTCTGTATTTCTGTATATTTAGCCTGGCGAACCGACACACAGGCTACTTGATGGCAGGCGGTCACCCTCACCATGAACACTTGCTACACCCAACAAGTCATCAAAGCGTTGCTAGCTTTCAAGGCGAGCTCTCTTTGTACCGTGCTTTCACACCCTCAAGTCACGGTGCTCTGGACAATCCTAAGCTCATTCCAACATCTACGAGACCGCGGTAAAAAAAAGCGCACATCCGTGAAAGATATAGCACTCATGTAATTTGCTCAACACAAATTTGCGATTTAACAATTTCATGTTCATCAGCACTTCGTCTTCTAACAGCTGCGTATTTGTCGTCAGATCTCATATCTGTACTCTTTCCAACAGCACATATACTAAAATTGGAACTAAGTCTGTTCGTTAGAACATTTTATTTCAAAATTTCTTACTATCGGTGTAGGGGCGGAGTAAGAATATATTCGCGGACCCCGTAGCCGCGACACAGGGTGACGTAAGAATTGAGTAAACCCGTCGCTGGCAGATCGCGGTATGGCGCGGTCAGCCAGCCCTGTCCTCATATGGACAGCAGCGTAGGTGCGAGAAGCTGTGCTCTGCGGTCCCCAACCCACACGCCCAGCGTGGGGATTATGGGCATGAACCCTCAGTGGAGACCTATGTCCAGCTGTGGACTGCAATAGGCTGATCATACAATATTTCTTACTCTTCTCATATTTGCATGTGAAGTAGGTACTACAGAGATTCTCATTAATAATTCTGCCACCAAGTATTTTCCAGCAACATTCATATTATTCAGGGGTTTATTGACTATGGACTATGGACTATATAGTTGTTTAACTTCACAAATTGTTTTTAAAATATCACTGTGTCGGGGGCTATAAGCGGGCGAATGAACAAGATTTTTATGCATATTATGTACGTAGACAAAAATAATTTCCGAAATTTAAAACGAAGATAGAATATAATAGAGTACTGAGTATGATTCGTATTATGGATAACAATAATAATAGACGCGAAGATATCACAAAAAGAACGCTCTCCAAAAATTTAACATGCACTTTTTAAAACTTTTCTGTCAACTCAAGCCAGCATTAACATTTGGCTGATTAATATTTCTTTCATTATCACTGAACAGTCGTCTTTCTACACTTTGTAATACTGAGGAACGCCTTGATGAATATGCGCTTAATTCTCTAATATGTCATCTCGTTACGACACAAATCCTGTACATGTAATTTCCAACAGTACCTAATACCAACATAACAGTTGTATAACCGCAATCTTATCACCTACGTGTTACTGTTCAATCTCGCCTGTTTAATGTCACGTGTTATTTTGGTAAAGGATCATAGCACCAATTTATTTGTGCAGTTGTTGCAACCTTATTGTTAGGCAGGTAAGGTTTAGTTTCGTTGTTTGAAAATACACATACATAATATGATCAGAATATGAGGCAGTGTGTCGGACACTGACCCCTCCCAAATGGTTGGTTCGATCTAGCGGACGCTTTTAAATAAAATGCATAGAGATGTACGCGTTCCTTATCGATGGATTTATCGAAAAATAAAAAAAAAAACTATTATTGTTATTGAATGGTTTGTAATAGAAAAATGTAAGAAAAAGAATTTAAACATGATATTAAAACATAATAAATACTGATTGTTATTACTGTAACATCACGCCAAGTCCTTTATAGAGTAGGCATAAGCAGACAGCAACGACAGCCGCACATCTCTATCATTACAAATCTGATATGCTTCTTCTACATTCATCACTCTTTTCATATTCGGACATACTCGTACTTCGTAGAAACACCCACAACAATATACGAAACATAGCAGGTTCATCCTATTGCAATATGTGGTCTGCTCATATAGCTCTACTCTTCGTAAAAAAATACTAGAAGCACTTCATAGACATACATACATATACTCACGCCAGAACCCTTACGGGGTAGGCAGAGAGCACGGAGTGCCCAATATCTCTATCTTTACAGATCTGCCGTGGTTCTTCCACATTCATGACTCTCTGCATACATGCGCGCCGGTTTCATCCATCATCAGTCAGAACTTGGCCTATTTGGTCAAGATAGGTAAGCCTTGGTCTCCCTCGGCACCTGTGTCCATCGACATTCGCATTGTATATCTGTTTCGTCATCCTTTCGTCAGCCATTCTCTCAACATATCCGAACCATCGGACAATACCCTTATTCATTTTTACAACGACACTCTCTTACATACAAAGCATCATAAAGCACTTCATACACATGTAAAAAATATGTACCTGTATAACCCTCTCTAAACCCGCATAAGAGATTTAGTCCAACTTTATATAGAGATACAGAAGTAGTTGAAAAAGGAAGCAGCCGGTGCATAGAATGGATTTCATACTACATTATTTCTATATACATGATTGTATGATAAGATTTATTTATTATCTACACGAATTAAATAGTTACAAATATGCAGAAATGAAGCCGTGATTATTGTCGTTGGAATACGTAATGACGTTACACTAATTTTGTACACAGAAGCCGCTTAAATACGAGAAAATTGGATATTTTGGCGTATCGTTGCGCTTGTTATATAAATATCTGTGGCGTATAATGACGTAATGCTTACGCAAACCGCGATTTTGATTCGAATACTTTTTGGAAAACAATACAACTTAAGAGAATTTTTCTCTCATTGTTGTTTTATGTTCTTTATGTAACAGTGTAGCTATAATACTTTCAAAAATCATCACAAACGAAAGGATTGCACATGATAAGTTTAATACCATTTAATACCAGGGTTGTAACCGGTACGGCTTATATTTCATCAGAATTTCTTATCATCACGTTCAACAAAATCAATCCTTTAATCATTCAACTCTGAGACAAGTGTTCTCTAACATTAAAAGGCTTAAATATCTATAGATTTTACTTTATTACGTAACCTACCAAAATTGACGATAAGATAAAAATAAAACAATTAAAATAAGTCAAACAAAAATATATACCAATAGTAAAATATCGATAACTCGTTCCAACCGTAACACATCATTTACACTTGCAGTATGCATGGTGTGCCCAACACTGATCGATCTCTGAATCAGTAATGTAACAGCCTGTATACAGCTTCCATAGACAATAGGACAGTTACATACGCGGTATGTAATCTTCTACAGTGGAGATTCATTTCAGTGGACATTCATTCATTCATTCATTTACACCAAATAAACAGATTTCATTTTCTCGGTTTCAATATACTCTTACGTACAGGCGTGGGCAGAGAGCATCGTGTTTAAAAAAAAGTATCACCACACCTATAATCCCTGAAGAGGTAGAGTGTAGTACATTCCCACGTTCACCAGTTACTTTTAGGTCCCATTATGGAGTAGGTGTTGAGCCTATTGCCATATATTGGGAACAAATCCAGACTTCGAGCCACTACAATAAATTCTAAATTAGAAAAATCTAATAGTACCCGATACGGGGATCGAACGCGGGACCTCTCGATCGGCAGTCGCGCTTGCAACCAATACGACCAACGAGGCAATGTTGTTTTCATCATCACCATCATCATTAGCCTATTTCCGCCCACTGCTGGACATAGGCCTTTCAAATAGCACGCCACAGAGCTCGATCTTCAGCTCTTTGTATCCAAATACTTAAACGAAATTTGCTAAATAAGTCTCAATTATTTCTCCACACTTCCAATCATACGCTTACAGAAATGCACTTCGTCTACGTTGCTATATTATTTATATTAAAAACGTTTTCTTCAGATCCTCGCAGCTCTTGCGGTGTCGCTCGGACCTTTCGCCGCGGGCCTTGGGAAGGGCTACATGTCCCCAGCCATCGCGTCCATGCAGGATCCCAGACACCACTCCACCTTCACGGTCAGCGACCAGCAGGCCAGCTGGATTGCCAGTTTGAGTTTATTGGGTGAGTAAATTGCCTACATATTATTAATGAAGTACGATTGGTACTTTTAAATCTTTTATATCTTATTTATATATTTTTATATCTTATTTAGTCCCAGCTAAATGCCCTGGCCGTCTATGGGCAGCAGCGTGGGCATTGCGAGAAGCGGTGCTCTGCGATCCCCAACCCGCATGCCAGCGGGAGGATTATGGGCATAACCCCTTAGGGGAGTCCAGCAGTGGACTGCAACAGGCAATAGTATGATGATGAGGATGATGATGATGATGATGAATTTTATTAGCCGGGGTGGGGGGGGGGCGAATGTAGTCCCTAAATTGGGTAGGCCTGGATCATACTCGTTACGAATATAAACACACTCATAACAGTTCGTTGAATAAGTTGAATATGATGTAATGTAATTATGTGATGTAATAAATGTTATCATGAATGGAATTAATTAAATTGATATTCACGCGAGTAAATCCAAATGCAAATGCCAGTATAATTTTAAAATCACACGTACAGGCTGCATCGTAACACGTGCGATTAATAATTATAGGTACAGGCTGTTCCGAAACGTACATTTAACTTTTTAACGCATTATTTTAGCGCAGCAATTCTGTATGGGGTATTACTGCGTTGAGTGTTGATGTAATTGCATGGTGAACTATAGTGTTGGTGATTTATGAGCGGTTATGGGGTGTGCAATTTGATATTAAATTTTATGGGTAGTGTTACAAAGTCTTTAATTTTCGTTAACTGATCGAACATTTGTCTTGATAGGTCGAAATTAATCTTTAAAGTCATATACAAATTGTGGCTAATGAAAAATTGTTGTAAAAGCAAAACCCCTATTTTACTCATACAATGATATTGAAGTCATGTCTTTACATCATACTTTTCAAAACCTTAACTCATAATATGTTACGAAATATCGTAGCAGCCCATTTCCTTGAAGACATTGTAATTCTAATAAATTAGAACTCATTCAGTACAAAATAATTATCAACAAAATATTCTTCCGTTGTACAACAAGTTTATAAGCGAAAACTGCATACAAATTTACAGTGATTTTCGCGTATTTTCCACAGAGTAGGTACCCGTTGAAAATAGAGAAAATAAGCGGTCATATTCCACTTACACAACAATACCTGTAATAGTTGTATAGTATGTACACGGTAAATCATCAGAGAGAAGTAAATTGCCCGCAACAACGTCACGTAAAGACGTTAATGAGCAAATAGCCGTGTCGTACGCACGTTCGTCTGTTTACAATCAAATATATAATCATATATAACATATGTATGTGCTATTACCAAACGGCGTAATATCTTAGTGGTTGAAAAGGTCGACCCCACTCCGGGATTCTTGGTTCAGTTCCTGATTCATATTCTTTAAAAAGTTATATAAGATTAAAATATCATTTCAACTGCCTCGTTGCTTGAGTGGTTGCGAGCGCGACTGCCGATCGAGAGGTCCTGGTTTCGATTCCCTAGTCGAGTACTATTAGTTTTTTCTAATTTAGATTTTCTAGTAATGGCTCGGAGTCTGGATTAGTGCGCGATATATGGAAATAGACGCACCACCTACTCCATAAGGGGACCTTAAAGTAGCTGGTGAAACGTTGGAGTGTAGTTTTACACTCCTTTGCCTACTTCTTCGGGGATTACACTTGATGTTACTTTTTTTTAGATTAATCATGTTGTAAATGTGTTCGATCGTTAGGGTAGTGTGCATTTACCCTGCCAGTGCAGTGTGCATCTACCCTGGCAGCAACAGCCAGGGACGTTAGAGAGATACAAGTATCTACACTAAACAGAGCTGCATCTTGTAATTTCCCACGGGACGCGACATCACGGGACCTGAATCTCCAAAGTCGGGAGTATTTAATTTGATTTTCATTTGAAAATGCAACTGGTTATAGCGATGCTCGTAATATTATTATACTACCATATTACCATAACACAAGGTCTCTCGATGCTTACTTTGGGATCAGGTGGCCGTGTGTGGAGATGTCCCAAGATTATATTATTATCATTACATTTTCCTAAATATTACCGATTTCAAACATTAAGCCAATTTCCTTCTCCAGCAGAGCGACGAATTCACGCAATGTGAAAAGTACTAATGACAAATTAAAAATAAAACACTAAAGATGTTACAACTCACATGTTACATCAGACAAGAACTCGTTAAGCTTGTCCATTGGGTTGCAGAGTTTGTGAATCGTCTTTTGACAACGCAATAATCGATTAACAATTCAATACAACAGCGATGGTCCGATAAAAGTCTGCCGATTGGTCGTCGGGGTCATAAAACAAGCCTTAGTCATGCGAGGACGTATGGGAAGCATAACGGTAGACAACTGTGTTTCGGGTCAAGTACTCGGAAATTTATGAAAGCATCGGATCCCCATTTTACTTACTCATCACTCGTCATTGGTGTTAATAATTTCACCGAGCGTCGAGCTTAGCTAAAATAATAGAAGATTACCTATCATATTATTCATGTATAGATTAAGATTATGTAGACACACGTATTACACGGGATTTTAAGCAATTGTTTAAAAGCAAGATTGTGTGTGCGTGTGCGTGTGCGTGTGCGTGTGCGTGTGCGTGTGCGTGTGCGTGTGCGTGTGCGTGTGCGTGTGCGCGTGCGTGTGCGTGTGCGTGTGCGTGTGCGTGTGCGTGTGCGTGTGCGTGTACGTGTGCGTGTGCGTGTGTGTGTGTGTGTGTGTGTGTGTCCTTTGTCCAGCAGGAGACTGTAACAGGCTGATGATGATGATGATTACGTCGATTACGGGGTAGACAGACAGCATCGTCTCCTTCATCATCCTCAGCACTGCTGGACAAGGCCTAACCAATAACTCGTCACAGAGCTCATCGTGCTAGGCAGAGGACGCCCCATGCCGAACATTTCTCTGTAATGTTGTACGGCGTCCAAACTGCTGTTAATTGAGCTAATCAAGTCTGACTAGTATAATCTATAATAGTAAATTCTTATATAAATAGGGTATCAATTTTGTGCTTTGCATTTAAATGAAGGAGAAAGCAGCAGGTATTCTTCCACTTTATTCAAAATACATGTTTATTTCTCATGCTAATGATAAAAGTAAATTTGTAAAGTATTTTTACAGATCAGTATCAAACGTACCTATAGGTACTTAAATTAACATGAAAAGCCATAATCGTATTACAATAAGCCAAACGAGGAAGTTACGGTACGAGATTACATTATTTAAATAAAAATTGATCTGCGCTTATTGGAAAAATGTTCTGGTTTTAATTACGAATTACGAAGAGACTGACTTATACGCCTTGCAATTGACACGAGCGAGAGTACTTGATGTCATATCGATACCATCGGGCTCAAATAGCGCAAAGCACGAAACGTGTGTTTACAGGAGCGGTGAAAGAAGAATACAAAAAACTAAATCAAGCTCCAAATTTGTTTTAAGGATTATTTAAATGCTTCGTACAACAAATTATCTGGGTTTTTTAAATTTTAACGGAATGTACGTAATTAAAAATTATTTAGGTAGGACATTTTAGGACATAGATATTTCTTATCCGACCTAAACAAAACCGACGACAGAAAACCGGACGATAAGTCGTTACAACACGATTATTTATCACATTTCCGTTTAGCCAGTTAAAATGGGTGGTAAAAAATTAAAATATGTGAGTGAACTGCGATATACCATCTATAATACTCTAGTCAAACCCCATTTATTATACCTCATTGAAGTATGGGGAGGTGCCTCCAAAACAAGATTAGACAATCTACAAATAGCACAAAATAGAATAGTAAAAATTCTCTTCCGGTATCACTTTCGAACACCTACCACAAAAATTTATACTGAAACTAAAATAATGAATATTCGTAAGCTTTATATATATTGTACTTGTAAGTTAATTAGAAAAATACTTAATAAAAACATTCACAGTAATATTACTTTTACAAAAATTAAAGAACACTCTAAACGTAGCAACCGACGAGCTAGCTTTCTAGTCCTACCAAAAACTAGGACATTACACGGTAAAAAGACCCTTA
>DWEO01000322.1:0-10122 GCA_018245995.1 Pyrrhopyge telassa croceimargo
CACGTCAAGATGAAACTACCACCGCTTCGGAAAATGCCTCGCTATGGAGAAGAAGCGGCGAAAGAAACTCCATAGGTCAATAATCAACCAGGAACCAGATCCAGCAGCAGGTCGATTCAAACAGGATTAATAACAATGTTGACGAGAGCATCGACATATTCAACAAGCGGCGATTATTATAAACATAAATTTACCCCGTTTCACCCTTACGTAAAACACCAATGCGTAATCAAATTAATTGCCATGGAGCGCAAACAAGGGTGAGAGCGGCTCGCGCGGGGAGGTGTCCGCTAATGAAATGTACAATGAAATAAAGTAAGCGTGATACACGAAATTACATTGAGTATTTAAATACGGCTCGTATCGTTTCTAATTATTTCGTTGATAATGTGACATTTTATGGGAATTGCACATGGGCTCATAATTTGCCGAAAATTTTGTTAATATACAATGCGAATGTGAATGTATGCTAGTGCCGAAGAAGATCAAGACTTAGCTGTCTTCAGTAAGTCTTTAATTAAAGTCTTAGATTTATTATTAACATAATAATATCTTGATATCACCTATATCAGTTATTGGTTCTTTATATACCTATACTAGTAAATTCCATTTTAATTAAGATTTACATTACCCTCAACACAAATTTAAAAAATTAAGGTTACCTGCGTAATCCCGGTGTAATTATAACATACGCCTTATCCAGGTTAGGCTAACAGGAAACCCAATTAATTTCCCCTTTTCGTATTGCGACCCAATTAAATGTAAACAAAGCGAAACAAATGCAAATAATGATTCCTAGAGATCAAATATGATGGAACGATTATATATTGCAGTGACTGCTGTCTCTGTGCCAACAAAACGTGTACACAAAGAAGTCAGTTCAAGTATTCTGAGCTTTACGTTATTTTACATCACGTCTGGCCCTTTACGGGATAGGCAGAGAGCACCGACCGCCAAATATCTCTATCCCTGTACAAATTACGTGCTTGTTCTACATTCATCACTCTCTTCATATCTCATTATCTTCACCAGTCTCGCTAACACCCTATTAACCCCTCGGTATATTGTACAAAATTTATTATACGTCGTTTATCATCTATCGTTGTCCTTAAACACCATATAATTAATACCATTGCAGTTTTAAAGTCGGATACAACCCTGCAATATCGATCTTGTACCACCTCTTCGGGGGTGAGGGGTACAAATTCCTCCACTACCTTTAATTGTGCAAGTTGTGTGCTTTTATCATATATTATCTATTACTGAAGATAATTTTCTTAGGAAACCTCCACATTGGAAAATAACTATTTATAAAATGTGTATTTCTGTTTGCGGTTACAATTAATTTACTCTTCCTATGGTACCATCTATATTAATATCTTTCCATTCCATAGTGTTATTAATACAACACCTCATCCTTTATAGGAAGTTGTCACAAACGATCAGTTTTCTTATTGTTTGTGAAGTACACTAGTGGATATAAGTCATCTCATCTTTTATTTATACGGAGCAGTGACGTCGTGGCCACCTTATGAATTGTTTTCTATTGTATTGTGCTAAGTAAACAATAAATATTATTGCACCCCGGAGACCCCGGGCCGTCACTAAGGACTCTGCTTCACCAAGAACGACATGCGAATAGTTACGAATTATTATTAACTCTCATCTCGTTAATGGCTGCCAATCTAAATGACAGCGGTAATTGTTTCCCAATCTCCAAATAAGAATAAAGTAACATCACGCTTGTAATCCCCGAAGAGGTAAGCAGAAGAGTGTAATACCACGTTTACCACTCCTACGTTTCACCAGTTACTTTTAGGTCCCATTGTGGAGTAGGTGGTGACCCTATTGCCATATATCGGGCACTAATCCAGGCTCCGAGGCACTACTAGAAAATCTAAATTAGAAAAATCTAATAGTATTTCACCCGGGAATCGAACACAGGACCTCTCGATCGGCAGTCGCCCTCGCAACCACTCGACCTACGGGGCAATCTAGATTGACATATTCTCCATATATTACGTAGAATGGTTCAAATGAGTTCCTTAATGTCTTTTCACGATAAAACACAATGAGGTAGCTACGTAGAAGCCACAAATAAATACATTTTTTCATCTTCACACCTAAATTCCCCGAAGAGGTAGGTAGAGGAGTGTAGTACAGTCCCACACCTGTTATGTTCTATGTCCAACGATAGAAGAGGGGGTGAGCCTATTGCCATACACTGGGCACTTATACAGACTCCGAGCTACTAATAGGAGTATGAAATAGTATGTAATAATATGAAAATTCTCATAGTAACCGACTCGGGGGATTGAAGCCAGGGACGCCCGATCAGCAGCCGCGCTTGCAACCACTCGACCAACGAGACTACCAGTAAATAGATACCACAAAAAATAAGGAAATACTCGTAATGCAACGCCTATGTCGCTTGATTAGAGAGGCACTAGGAGTTTTTAAGGGTTAAAAATAGTTTATACTGTATTCAAATCAAGCTAATTATGAAAGATTCAGAACCTCTATGTTATGTGTTGTAATAAGATTTTGTAATGTTGTATAATAATATACTATTGTCTCATACCCGTTCTGTCCTCAGTCTTATTCAGTACGGATATATTCCTCGCAATCCATGTGTAGACAAGCATTCACGTCACTACTTTTATATAACGAGCAGGCTAATTAGATATAAGAATTGATAAGGTTTTTATAATCCTCATCGCTTATATTAACTCAGTGCGGTGGTAGACTTCCGCAAGAGCCTCCATCCGTCTCTGTCGGGGCATCTCCGGACAACTCGCAGGCGCGAAACAATCATATACTAACGTGATGTATAACTAAACATTGGTTATTACCTTCATATTAATTCTGGTTTCCTTAATATTTTTGCGGGGATAATCTTTCTAACGCATTAGTAATACTCATGTTATACTATTTTGTATCGTTTGAAACGCATTAGTAGCACTTTTGAAAACTCTTCCAAACCGTCGTTCGTGATTGAGATAATTGGCACACGGTATTTCTGCACCTACTCCTAAAGAGACCTGACGTGATGAGAATATACTAGCTGATTTGTTTCTTTTCGACCTTTTAGTTGAAAATCAGAAAGCGATAACCTTAATAGACACATAGTTCGAAAGCTTGTAACACTTTAAACCGTCATAGGCGGAAATGTTAACTGATTTTATATTATATTAACAGATTTCATAAAACATGACAAATAATAAAACATTAGTAAGCGAATAACAGAACCTCGCCGATATGTTGATAGTCCCTAACGAAATGTTATGAAAATTCCTCAAAATTAATATACAGTTGTGGAAGTGGCGAACTAATTTTAATTTTTATACACGGCGCGGCTCATAGCGGTACACAAACAAGCCGTTGATTACACAAAGGCCGGCTATTCGTTTTCCGCCGGACCTCGGCCAACTAAAATATGCCCACAAAAATAATAGCACGGTGGCGAAAGTGGTGTTTACGACAATTTGAACATTCATCATGACATGTGAAGAGAGAATGTGTGCACGGAGAGAGATGAATGTACAAAAGGCACGACAGGACTGTAAGGATAGAGATGTTTAGCCATGGTACTCTCTTCTTACTCCATGAGGGCCCTGGCGTGATGATAATAATCATGATAATAACGTAAGATATTACATATTTTTACCTCCTATTTATAAGCATATTGGCCTTCTGAAAGCAAGCGCGTGTCATGGCTGGCTGACTTTTACAAAACTAGAGGAGTTGACAACGCGGAATACCAGCTTGGAAGGATTCTTTTAATGCTATTTACCACGACAATGCTACTTATTCACGAAATGTAAGATTATAGCCCACTAAGTATACCTACCTCGTAAGAAAAATATACTTAATACAAAAAAAAACGTAACAACAAGCTTGTAATCCCCGAAAAAGTAGGTAGATGAGTGGAATACACTACCTCGTTTCAACAGTTACGTTGTAACGTCCCACTATGGAGTAGGTGGTGAGTCTATTGCCATATAACGGGTACAAATCTAGACTCCGAGCCACTACTAGAAATTTCTACTTGAAAATCTAAGTTAGAAAAATCCAATAGTAGGTACCCGACCCGGGATTTGAACGCAGGTGAGGTTTGGTGAGCATACAACTTCGGATGAACATCTTATTATACCTTACCACCGCTACACAAAATTGGAAATCAGTAACTGACGATGATTAAACCCAACGCCGCTAGTTCTTAAGCCGCTCTAAGATCTTCTTCAAGCCTTATAGTATTAGTGAGCCTTAATGAGTTATTAATGACAACAATAATGAGCTATTTCTTACAATACTAAATGAACACCACTTTTAACATTAAGAGTCACCTGTTCAAAAGATGAACGCAATATCGCAACAATTTTTCTGAAGTAATAAGCTGTAGCTCTCTTTTACTAATACCAACTTGAGCAAGGCAAAGCAAACGTAAAAACGCTTTTAATATTACGTATTTTAAAAGTATAATTCTTTTCGCAAAAAATGAAAGTCAGTTGGCGATTCAAAAAAAAGTTAAAATTATAATGAGCACAGTTTCGCAAATGCACGTTTAAAACTTTCAAAATATGCATTTAGTTTCACACTAAACGGTCCCGCGCTAGATTTATATTTTGCAGTTCGGGAATTGCGCCGTAGGGGGAGGTAAGCGACCGTTAAAATTGAGCTGTAGATATAAAATTTTCTTTCAGATCATACGAGTTGTATCTATCAGATATATTGGTAATGAAAATATTGCATACAGCGTCTTGTGTTTCCGTGATGTGAATATACATACTTGTATCATCAATCTTTGTTTTGTTTCATTGCCTGGAACGGGTCATCTCGCAAAATGAGAAGTGTTAAGAGGACAGTCAGCAACTGTTGACCTAAAACGGTTTGACTTAGAAGCATCTAATGGGAAGTCCTTGATGGAAGCGAAATGAATCCAGCTATTGATACAACCACGAGTAGACAAAGTGAACCAGTTGAGGTCATAATTCCGAACAATAAAGCGACGAAATAATTAAAAAAAATAAGTAATCGTATTTTGGAATAAACTCCAAACTCGATTGCATGCACAAAGCTCCCACCGTACATTTAATCCTGCAACACAAAGCGTGCTCGCATATAATCGCACAATAGATGTAATTTCCTGTGCACAGCAAGTGCTACATTTTGAAAACCGACGAGTAGGTCGACCGTAACGCATTAAAATTCTAATGTAAACAAATTACTTTCATTTATTGTAGTAATAAGGGAAGAATTTTTAATCCTGTTCGATCATTAATGACTTATTATTTCCTTTATCGCTTTACTTATTTATAGCTTTGACCTAATTTCTTTTGCTTCAATTAGGAAATTAACACTTAGATCTCTCTCGATTTGTATGGGTGTTCACAAATCAATTTAAATGGACCATTAATGTGTTTAGTGAGTTTAAAGTTATGGTTAATTACATTTTTAAAAAATCACAAAAGACAAAATAAGATAAAATGTAACTGTCCCCAAGGGTCGTGGCTACGAGTATTATCGTGTTAAAAGCGGGCCGCGCTGAATACCTTCATTACCGCTCAGCGCTAATTTCCCGCGTGACCTATACGTTAGATGCAGTCTGTCTGTTCTTTGCCGTCAGCCAGACGTCGTGTACTTACTTTTTTATTATTTAATAGACTAACAATTTGGCGCGATCTCGCCTGATAGAAAGCGCAGATGCAACCTAAATTGGACCCACGCATATCTAGAAAAAGTCTATTTACTGTTGCTTTGAACAATATAAGAATATCTCATATGATTTTTTTTGCTAATATTTTTACTACAGTTCTTCTGCTTTTAAAACAGTCATTTGAATAATTACAAAATAATACAACAATAATAAATAATTAATAAATGTACACTACAAAATTAATGTTCCTGTAGACTTAGAATGGTAAATCTACTATCCCGAACTTGGTGAGCGCGAGGGACACAGATAGATTAGCGATAGATGTTCAGTGTTCCAAACGCCCATACCATCAAAAACTAAGAGGATCTGTACAAGCTACTCAAAATTCGACCTTACAGGGCAACTGGGAAACATAATGGTACTCAAAACCTTTCATAATATAATGATAAACTATGACTAAATGCATGTAATATTGAGTAATTATGGTAGGTAAATTTGTTATTCAACTCTATAGGAAACTATTATTATTAATGTCTGCTCGGTGACAAACGTCGGTAGCAGATTCGAAACAGCAATACAAACACGTTTAAACACGTCGCTGTACTCCCCCCGCGCGCGCCGCACACTAGCGCGCCAACATGTTTCGTTTGTCCAATCGTCCAACGCAGTCGACACTTCGCAGATTAGAATCTGTTTCAGAAGCCGTTTCGAGTACTCCCAGGGGACTGCAAACTGTGTACCAGGTATTTCATTACTTAGGGACTGTTAATTTTGAACTAGTCCACGTCATGTCGTTATAATGAAGATTTAATTGAAAAAGGATGTTATCGTTTTGATTCGATAAAAATATTGTTTTAACAGGTTATTAATGTAATTATTATTTTGCTAATGCAATTCGCAGCCGAGTCGGCGTTTTAAATTTCATTTACTTCTATGGAGGAGGAAAACATTGTAAGCGTATAGAAAAGGTATTGTATCGAAACATTACTGTAACTGACGCACAAATATATAAATCTATAATATTATGTAACGATCCTAATTATGTACATGTCATAAATAAATAAAAATTCCATTAATGTATAGTCATTAGGATATTGAAAATTTCACTTTTCCCACTATCAACTTATAAGCATTCAGCCAGTAAAATGCAAAGCTCCATAGAATCTGGGGGTCTGAACGTAAACTAAAGTAGGACTTTAGTTAGAATATGTGAGACAAGTTAACGAATTGTTGCTTCCCGGGAGAATACTCTGAAAGACCTCGCCGATGTGTTAACTACATCGTTGAAACTGTACATGAGGCTCCCTGCGCCATTTACGAATAAGATCTTTATGTTTCACATGAAACACTATTTTTAAATCGTCTCATTTATGTCACGACTATAAATTAATAGTAATTTTATCAAACATTACCTGTAGTATTTCACACTCTAAATTACGTTGCTTTTTCCTGAACCTATAAAGATTTCTGTTTGAATCTACTGGCTGGTGCATTGTTCACATCCCTTTCAAATGTTTTGTGATCATCAATGTATTAGTACTTAACGTCTTATAAATATCAATGTTTCTTTTTTATTCTACCTACATAACATTGAACTTATAACTTTGTGATCAATAACAATTTACTCTGAATGTACGTACTAATAATAACCAATTATGGTAATTTTGTATTTCATAAAATGAACTTAAAACATCACTGATTTATTTCAATAAGTCAGATTTACAGCATCCGAGTAGATCCTTAGTGACGCTCGCGAACGGAGCGAGTTTTTTATCAGGCCGCGGACAATACGGAAAGTGCAGGCGACCGATCCGCAACAAAACATTGGAAACGGCAGCGAGTGTGCTGTACAAAACTTGGAGGGGGTAGTTTTAGGACACATATCGACCTATGTTAAACAAAAAGGTCAGATACAAGCTGATAGACGAGTGAGATGTGTCTAAAACCGGCGTGCGTGTATGATGTTGATGAATCTATGACAAGCACGTCAGATCTATACGGATCAGATATTTGGCAATCGGTGCGCTCTGCTTACACTCTAAGGGACATAACGTAAGATGTAGTAATAATAATAATTAATAACTCGAAGAATGTGGTAAGTAATAATTTATTGTCTGTAAATAAATATTACTCCTCCATTAGATTCTACTTCATGTTCTCTGCATAGCTGATGCACAGTGGGGCTTCTCATCTCGTGAGATGCGCATTTGCACCTCGCTCTCCGACCTCTTTGTGACACCTTTTAGGATATCACTCATGGAGCGTGCATCCGCACACGTGTGCGCTACACGTATGTAGGTACCTACGTACAAATATACGTGTAAAACATTCGCGCCTTTGTAACGTGTCCTACATCGGTGTGTTTAGAAAGTGTTTTAGAAGTATAGTGAGATAACTGTTAATTGCAATCCGATAGCTTTGATAACGATATTAAACAACTTTTAAAATATTTCAATTGAAGAGTTAAAAGTATTAATTGATTAAATAGTTCAATTAGAGAGCATTTATCTACTTGGCTGCAATTCTATTTAGGTTCCACTGCTGGTAACGGTTGTAAAGCTGTCCGGACGACCTGTACCGTAGTTACATCAGAATGTTCTATATACTGCTCAAAAGCGGATTTGCAGATTGACTTTACTTTTACTTAGTCCTTATTCTGCGGATTCCAATTTAAGACATATTAAGTCGTGAATCAAATGGTTCTATTTGAATACTTTTTCGAAATGGACAGCTATTTTATTGCCAACAAGATTATAGCAATCGGTAAGATTATTCTAAATATAAGAAATTTAGCATCCTCGTCTACTTCAATTGATAATAGCATATTCATCACGAAGATTGTAATATAATAAGACATTTACACTCGGCAGGGGAAATAGGATGTCATGGAAAAACAGAATCGCTTCGGCTTAATTTACCAGGCGGTCAACGCATTGCGTTAGAACAGCAACGTTATCTGGTAATGCATAACGCGTTACAGCACACTCGATCATAGATTAGAATCAGTCACCGTACATTGTTGTCATAATCCTCCATTGTTCACGAAAACAATTCCATTATAGGTACATAGCCTCGACCATAGAACACGATTGACGTAGACATGGGAAGTTTTAATTTATGATGTCACAGGTGTAGTGTTAAACGAGTATCGGCTCATACAACTGAAATTTAAGGTCATGTAACTTATTCAATAGCTTTTTTAAGTAAAATAGTGAGCCAACAAATAGAGAGCCCAACTTGTGATAAATAATTCCTGTTCCCTATTTGCAAAATACAGTTATCAATAATGTATTAGTAACTCTCCTCGCCTACGTTGGAAGTGTATTTATATGTATTTATCTATTCAAAAATATACCTACCAGCTCCATGTATAGAGTGCACAATACCTATGTAACGGCAGGCAGCACTTTGGTAACTCATCTGATGTAACCACTCACCACGGCCGTCTGATTGTTTCGCATGCTTTTTAATAAAATAAAAATGTAGCATCACTCGAGCTCATAGAGAATTTTAAATCCCGCCAAATACTACATTTCTAAACTCCTATGTGTAATGAAAGCAAAGAAAACACGTGTTTTACAGCGACTGATTTGTTTATTCTCACTTCTATACATTGCGGATCCCGATATCGGTCACCGGCAATATTTGGCACATAATTTAACTCGGCAAATTAAACGGCTCCCAGGACGGGAGTAAAAACGTTAACGCGCAAAGCCGAGGGGTGCAGTAAAACGGGAAATTGCCAAACCCCAATATAAAGTTTAATTCTCTTAAACGACCCCAAACGGTCCGGAGTTTTCCTTGTTAGAAGACACGGTGATGAATAAGTTTGCAGACTGTACCAATGGATCTAAAATAGATGTTCTGGTAAAAGCGAACAGTTCGTGGATGCTAGATGTACTCGTATGTGTAAGTGCATTTGTGTTTTAAAATTGAGAAGAAATTCACCATTCTGGATGTCAAAAACTTCCATCTCCGGCACGTCAAAGTTATTTAAAACTACAGGT
Source organism: Pyrrhopyge telassa croceimargo (assembly GCA_018245995.1). Lineage (NCBI taxonomy): Eukaryota > Metazoa > Arthropoda > Insecta > Lepidoptera > Hesperiidae > Pyrrhopyge > Pyrrhopyge telassa. The sequence goes on from DWEO01000322.1 coordinate 9,664, forward strand.
AGAATAATAAATTAAAAACCTATTAGAGAATGGAATGGAACTCTTATCCGAATATACAAAAAATAATTTTTCTTCTAAAAAACAGTCTCCTCAATCTCAATCAAATAGGACTTTTAATCAATGTATTTAGTTTAGATACATCGATCCAAGTAATTACGATACGTAATCTAATACCAAAAGTATGTAGGTATATAGGTATCTTTGCTGCAAAAACCTAATAAACCTGTATAGCCCGAGAGATAGCGCCCACTACTCGCCGTTTACACTGGTTATAAGACGATATATGAGTCAACAATAGTAATCGGTGAAGTAGGTGAGTTCTGGAGTGGAGGCCGTGTCTCGACAAACGTAGTGTAGGACGCTCTCCTGCCAGGCGGGATGACGATCTGCGAAAGGCTGCAGGCAGAGGCTGGATGCGGTAAGCTAAGGACTACGCGCGATGGCGCTTACTTGGGGAGG
>DWEO01000323.1:0-10122 GCA_018245995.1 Pyrrhopyge telassa croceimargo
GTGTTAATATCAGCCTGCTGTCATCTGCTTACAACTTAGCTCTATAACTATTACATGGTGAGTTTAGAGACAGCCTGATGAAATTGAAATCATCGCAATCGTCACTTAAATACGTTATTGTGAGGTTCTGTTGTTACATGACGCATGCCACTTCATTTTGTTCAGGCCTTTGATCTACGAGCTTTGACAATCCGAAGCCAAAATTGTGGTTATTTACACAATAATCTGTTAATTTAACAATATACTCCAGTTGCTGTAGTTACAAGATTAAGTAAATTTAGGCAAGATTTCGTAACGCAACTATGTTTAGTGTTAGCGAACTTTATTCAAATGAGTTTCGCTGAAGTTGACAGAATTTATAAGAACATAATTGTAACTGTCTCATATATATTTTACTATTTAGAACAGTTACGAAACAATTGTATTTATGTATACGGGTCCTTCATATTGAAACTTTACAACTTTCATTTGTTAAGGCGGTTGGAAAAGGTCATTATTTTCGCGACACCTGAGCCGAGTAAACATGCCAAATTTTGTTAACTATACATTTTAATATAGTTATTCTTTTATTTTCTTCATCATCATCATCAACAACCCCTTTATCGTTCTAATGTTAGACACAGGCACCCTCTCAGAATGACAAATTAAGACTGTAGTCTATATTTTATCATAGCATAATGCTATAGAACACCATATTACACCATATTAAACCTCCTAATAAGCCCCTCAAAAATTTCATTTACCCCTCTCAATAATATTTACGTCATCAAACAATAAATGCGAAATTTTAAATAATTACTGCCTCGTTGGTCTATTGGTTGCGAGCGCGACTGCCGATCGGGAGGTTCTGGGTTCGATTCCCGGGTCGAGTTCTATTAGATTTTTCTAATTTAGATTTTCTAGTAGTCACTCGGAGTCTGGATTAGTACCCGATATATGGCAATATGCTCACCACCTACTCCATAATGGGACCTAAAAGTAACTGGTGAAACGTGGGAGTGTAGTAATATACCTACTTACTCCTCTGCCTACCTCTTTGGGGATTACAGGCGTGAAGTTACTTACTTTTTATTTCTATATTTAATATCAAGCTACGTCATGAAATTAGATTGTAATAATTAATATGAACATTTAAATGCTATATATTATGTAATCTACGCGATAGCACTTTCTCAAGAACTTATCGTCTTGTATTCTAGCGAAAGACCTTGCAGCTCGCACTAATCTCGTACTGAGAAACGGCAAGGTAATAACGTAATACTTAACTAGATCTAGGTATGTTAAATTTAAATTGCTCCAGCTTACGCCAGATAGAACGGAGTTAGTTGTTAGATTTTCTTCTTTAAAAGATAAATTTTACAGGATATTATAATAAAATATACGTAACATACATTTTAAATACATACATAAATGTGTGATAGTCAAATTTGCAAACGACTTTTGAAGAAAATAAACTGCAAGTAGTGTATTTGTCGTTGGTGTTTAAAAATTACATTTCAAAAATATTTACTTACTAAACTATGTACAAGTTAGATAACGCAATCGGATTTAAGGTTACTAGTGGTCCTGTTCCGATCGAAATTCGATCGTAATTTACAAAATTTCAAATAAGAACGTTATTGAAGTTTTGATGTCGAAGAGTATCTACACTTTAATAAATCCTCTACATTTCCCCGCATATAAACAATCCTCACACTAACCCCCAATTGATTTGCAATTCCCTAAAATTCGGCAAATTTTCCACAAATTGGAAACTCTGCTTGAGTTTCGTCACGTAACAAAGCATTTGACACGCTCACACGCATATACGCGTAAGTGCGTAAAATGCATGGTAGTGTGTGTAATATTTTATTTATTGATTTAATGTACTCTATAAGCATTATTATTGAAAAATATTGGCCTTCTTCACTTCTACACATAAACTATAAGTGTGCCAAATTTCATAGGGATATCATGATAGAGATATAAAGAGAATTAATTGGTACTCGTTTCTCTCTTTAAAGACGCATGCGCGTCAATTAATAAAGAAGGATTTATATAACGCATAGACGTTATAAAAGAGACACACATACCAAACTCTTTCTTTATTTCTCTTTAACAACGAAATATTTTCACTTGTATACGCCGCACATGGTTCACTTACTTTATATATCTACAATATCTCTGTGACTATAATTTTTCTTTTTGAACTTTTTTTACATACATTTTTCTTTTTCAAAAGAATGTTGAGAGTTTTTCACCGGTTCTTCCTGACTATAACATTTCGCTAGCAAGATTAAATTATAAATGAATTATCTCTATAGAATGATGTTATAGACGGGAGTTGTAATGGCTTCTTAATTCATGTATAGTCGCAGAAAACAATGAAACAAGCAGTTGACCGTGCAGGCAATTCCTTAAACTTCATTTTATGGAAAGCGGCTTTTGGGCGGATTGTTTCGATAACATCGGCAAAATTCATCTTACCGCACCGATCCGCGCAGTAATGTCGTGTGCGACATGCCGCCTCCACGCGGTTATCGCGTGCAAAGTGTCCGTGCTGTCAATCGAGGCACGTGTGTTTTAGTGCCGACGGATTTCAAACTAGCCACTACTAGCCAATGCAACGTTCACCGCCAACCGTGGCGGTTCGTAGCGCCGTGGGATAATCACCAACTCGTCAGGGCTAACATTTGGTTAAACTAAATAGCAGTAATCATATAAAATAAATTAGCTCCGTACTAGTCGACCTACTGTGAAGATTAAATTTCATACTTAACTAACAGCTTAGAAGCTTACTGCAGCTGCTGTTAGAAAATGCCAAATACACATCGACAGATATTATACTAAAAATTCATTTAAATGAAACCAAATCATTTATACTGAACTATTTATTGCTCGTTATTTAATGACACTTAATGGTAATTAAATATCATTGTAATAATAAAAAACTAAAATAATATTATACAATATAATTTTCACGTTTTTATAATTATATATTTGGTGCGATCCATGGCCTATGCGTAAGCGGATATGTTGAATAATACATCCGATGAAGACACATACCGGTATGAGAAAAAATTTCTAAGTTTTGTATTTTACATAGAAGTAAACTGACACGTTTGGTGTTTAATTGTCACCTCAGCCCATTACAGACTTCGGCAAACATCATACAGAGCCAGACAAGTCTGCATTTGATAACTAAGTGAATATACCTCATGTCTGCCAGTCACATATGCTTTAAAACAAAACAAGAATCTCTAGACGTTTTTAAAATGTTCAGTGCTTATTTAAAATGCTCATTAAAGATATGTTATTAAAGGAGTAACTACATATGAATATTATAAATTCGTAAGAAACTGTGTCTAACGATTTCATAAAGAAACTTCCGGACAGATTTGTTGAAACTCGATTGAGTTACTGGTATGAAGATTCCTCGAACTCCATGTGTAACATTTCTCAAGCGCACAGTGATTTAATTAAGGAACAAAACATAGATGAGTAGTAATTAGGACTGTGCACAATCGCAAGTAACATTTGGTTTAGTTAGGTTGCGACCTTTTTACGTCCGACTGATGAGCATGTGTCATATTATCCCTAGCATAGCATATTTCATCCCTTCCCTCCAGTGATTTTTAACTAAATGTCCTGTAAAAAGAAAATGTCACTCAGTCCGAATGCCTCTACCGTACAGTTTATAAAGATTAATTTCACTAAGAATTCGCATTAAAATAACACAATGTATATAACAATGATTTTAAATTAGAGTTATAATGTTTGCATTGTAATTTTAAATATACTACCTATAGAATTTCTTAACGTACAAATTTACACGAATATAAGCAATCACCTAAGCGCTTGATTAGAATCGTTTATCGAATAACTTTCTAAATCAAGGTACATCATAAGGCACATTCGTGAACTGGGTTTACATTTATTTACAACTAGAACATATAAGTATATAACATTTTGTACATTAATTATTGTTAAACAGTACAACATACATATTAAAAGAAATCTATTAAGAATGTTTAACTGAATGTTTAATATCGTACATACAATATTACTCTCATGGCGATAATGTCAGTAGTAGAATATATCTCCTAATATTTATATTTACAACCATACATTTGTGACATGTTACAGCTGGAATAAAAAGTAAATTTAAAAACTTTTGTCAAAACATATTACATAATCCTTTGATGTTTATGTGTAAAAAGCCTCTTCACACTGACGTCTCTGATAATTTAAATAGTAATATAACATAGTATACACATTTAAAAAAAAGTGTGAAATAGTAAAAAGAAATTATAATTACAATTTTTTTTCTCTTACAATATAGACCTTGGGTCCATTCTAAGGTAAATTAAGTCTTACGTTAAATTATACAAGACATTACAAATAAATACACCTCTTTACGTATAAGTAACGTTGGAAGTAGATTAGAATAGTACCTCAGTTATACAAAATTATACATGATACATTCAATTATACAAGTTAAATGCTTAACACTTTTGTTCTTAGAACTAGACATAAACCTCTTTATGTAACGAAGCATAATAAAAAGCATAGTTTTTAAGTGTTTGAAATATAAATACCGTTGTTTTCATAATTAAACCTTCATGTAAATTATATGCTTGAGATTTCTAAAATCGGCTACGATAATACAAAAGAGTCCTGTTTCGTGAACATACATACATGTTCGCTCTGATTTCAGAACTATACGGAGAATTTTTATATATTTTTTTACCGTTGACACGAATGATGTCAATAAATAGGGACGAGTTGGAGCAGAACATAAAAACTAATATCAAAATAAGAGATAAAAATATCCAATATTTTGTTACCAGTTGACGAAACAGACAGGACGTAATATACTTGTAATTGTATGTATGTATTCTTGTTTATATTATTATATTTCATCGCTATGGTAGTATAGATTATTACTTGTGTATTTATATTAAATATATATACATATTAATATTAATTGTATTAATATGTATGTATACTCATGTGGAGGTGGTGGGATTTATTGGTATATCAGGTTGGTAGGTTGGAATATATGTGCACACTAAATTTGTCTCATTTTACAAATATTCTTCCCATTCCTGGGTCTGCAAGAAGAAATTTCTTATAGAAATAAGCAGAACCTTGTACAAAGCTTACTATATGTCGACTCGTTATAAATATAAAGTATACAAAATAATGAAATAAAAAAATAAATGTTTTTTACTGTTCATCTGTTTGTTGCTCGTAAATATATTAATCGTGTCTCCACGCCCAAAGGAGACAATCTTTTAGTGGTTTCTGAAAAGATTTCCGTCACATTTCTAATACATGATACTTAATGTAGTTGATTTCAATACACTCACTTCATTTCCGTCTGCAATGAACATTATGCACATGTAAATATTGATAAGATTTAATTGTTGAGAGAATTTAGTCAATATTGTTTTATTTGTCACGTGTTCATTGTCTTGCCAGACTGTGATAATATTCTTCTTTTATTCTAACAAATGTATTATTTTCAAATTATACATTATAACCTGTAAATGCAATACAGTAACTGGAAGTAAGTTTGTAGGTATTTATTGTTACTTGTATATGACCTCGGAAAAAAACTGATATGTACATACATTGCATTGGAGATCTTGAAAAAAATCTATGATGGAAAACGAATTTTCCAAATCCACCATCTTGGTTTATTTATTTTTTCGGTGAGGTATCATAAATAAACTGATGGTTTTTGGTAAAACATTTTATTATTAAATTCATCCCAACTAGTCTGTGGTTAGCAAACGTCGTTTTTTAATACGCTTTTATTATACTGTGTGATTGAAAGTACGAGCACAATGCGTAATTACGATAGGAACAGTCTATGTGGATACTGTCTTATACTCCAAAGCAAAACAATATGAATAAATGTTACTTTCAAATGTTATAAATGATGGTGGGCATTGTTTGTAGAACGAATTGAAAAAAAAAACTATCCCTATGTAAAGCTCAATACACCTTCAAATATCTAAACTACCTAGTTTTGTAGAATCATTACTAAAATTAAATTAGAGATTAATTATTGTATAGATGAAATTTTAAAATAATGTAGGTATAGGCCATGTATATTAATAGCAATAATTATTGAATATTATAATAATTATTATTGAATAATAATTGAATATATATAGAATAATAATAATTGTTAATAATTATTGAATATTATATAGGCTGTCGTTAATAAAATATAATCAAATGGTAACTTGTTCACGGCTTACATATTTTAGTGAAATAAAACAAAAATCTACAACATAATTTGATAAAAAAAAAACTACCGGGCAGATATTTGCAATGTGCACATGCAATGTATTTATTTTAAAAAATGTCCATAAAAGCAGCGTAATATAATGTAAATATCATCAAAATTAAAAAATACACCGCTGAAATATTTATGCAGACTCCACATTGTCATCATTACAAATTTCTACCCTAGTATTCCAATTTCCACTTAAAATCACGTAAGTAATTAAAAAGTTTTAAAACTGTATAAAAACAGGTTAATATGACCTTGAATTAAAATATGCACAGACTTTGTTCACTTAGAGGACATCCATTAATTACGTGAGGCATTCAAGGGGGGGAAGAGTCGAGTTTGAATATCATCTAATCTGACTTTGGAGAGGGCAAATATTACGTAATTTTTTTTCTAGAAAACTAGAAACTAGGAAGTTAGATACTGGAAAAGTGTACGAGAAAATAGTTGTAAATTAAGGAAAACATGATTTTACTTTTTTACTAAGCAATCTTAAATACTAGCCATACTAGTCGTAAGTAAAAGTATTAATCAAATCATTATATTTTCTTTTTACAATAAATCAAACGCACTTACACAATAAACTCATATTAGAAAATTTCACGTGAGAATGGGGATGGGGGAAGGGATTTATTCAAAATCTCACGAAATCTCATCACAAAAACGTCAAAAAACGCCTCACGTAATTAATGGACGCCTCTTTATGGGTTTTCAAGATAACCCATCCGATAGGCAGTCTCGAATCGTTCTCTCGTTGGCCTTCCTACGACTGGCACAGCTTCCGGAAAAAGACTTCGGATCGGTCTGAACTGGCTTGCTATATATAAAATACTATACATGCGTTCTATTGGTATATAATCTTTATCGCATATTTAGATTATCTATGAAATCTTTAATCATAAAATGACACTTTTTATTCATATTTTTAAAAACTTTGGGAATTATGGCATCGAGTGTAAATGAATCACAAAATAATGATAACTAAGTAAATAAATAACAATTTTACTAATAAATAAATATCTATTATGAATTTCTAAAGCTTTTCGGTGGCCAATGTTTCATTGATACTTTTTTGCTTTCTACGTCAACAATCATATTCTATTTTTCCACATTTTTTTATAAATATTATAACGTGAAAATACAATTTGTCATACTTGTATAATTATACGGGATTTATACTTACGAAACTACAATATGACTTGTATCACTTCGTTTGATATTACGTTTAATAAACTGACCTCAAATTGGGACAGTACATTGCACATGTTTCAATGTAAATTTAATAATAATTTCGCATATTGCTACACCCACCGATAAAGATACAGTTTGGAAAAGTTTAAGTTTTATCCTGAGTCACACAGAATTATCATTAAAACATACGGGTTACGGTTCTGTCTGAAGCACCTGTCTAATATTTTCAAGTATTCAACATCCTATATAAACTATAAAACCTTATTATACTCACAAATGATGTCTAAGTATCTACCAATGGTGGTTATTTGAAGAATAGTTAATAAATATGTTCTTAGGAGATCACATTCACGGCCCAAATTGGGTAGAGTATGCGCCATAGTAAACCACACAGCTGATAAACATATGTTCATATGTAAATTTATAAACGCATATTTATTACACACATAATATGGGAATCAAAACCACTTGAACTGAAGTAGGTTTCTTACTACAGAATTATGAGAGCAGTCTATCGGTGAGTTATTCCACCCTCATCTTCAAACTTCGCATATATTCATATCTATATATATTGCTCAATTCAATGACTAATACATACTTATTAACAATGCGCTGGGATGTATTGATTGTATAAAATAATTGCGATAACTTTCATATACATATATATATATCTTTGCGTAAATATATAACAATACAAATTGTATGCTACTGTAATATTGATTTAATTTATCAACACAGATGGTCAACACATGACAGTTTCCGTTTGAGTATATATATAGTTAATCGCTCCAATGCTAATACTGTGTTATATAACTATTACAAACCAATTTGTACAAATACATCTATTTATACATACACTTCAATAATTATATTATACATCAGATGACAGAGCTTTGATCTACAATATCATAGAAGCACGGCAACTTTGTAAGGATAGAGATATTTAACACTCCGTGCTCTCTGCCTACTTAATAGTATCCTGCAATTTTAATTTTCAGAATTTATTAAATACTAATGACGTAAATCTGTATATATGTCATTGCCTGATCTTGAAATGAATTGATAACTTGATCAAGTCTGTCACAAAAAGTATTTTTTTAATCACTGTTAACAAACGGCGGAATTAATGGCAATTGGTTTTTCCTAACAGTCAACCCAGGTTATGTAAAGTTAGGGCAACTGTCTAATTACCGTAATTTCAAAAACAAAATAAAAGGTCAGGTTATATATTATATTATAGTTTAATTTATTATAGGATATATATAAAACATATAATATAGCTTCACTGAAATCTGAATCCTCATGAAATCTAGTTCCGGTGAGATGTCAAAGCTTAATAAACTTCTTACACATGACTTTAACTGGCAACCCCACTTCAGAAAACGCTTCAAATTTTCCTGGAGCCAGTTATTTTAAAATAAAATACTACCTCGTTGGTCGAGTGGTTGCGAGCACGACTTCTGATTGGGAGGTCCTGGATTAGATTCCCGGATCGAGTACTATTAGATTAGATTTAGATTATTAGATTTCTAATTATAATTAGATTTCTAATTTCTATTTTCTAGTAGTGGCTCGGAGTCTGGATTAGTGCCTGATATATGGCATAGGCTCACCACCTACTCCATAATGGGACCTAAAAGTAACTGGTGCCTGCTTGTTCGGGGATTACAGGCGTGAAGTGACTGGAAGATTATTCATGACATGGAGGTGCCCAGAGAAAAGGGTGAGCTACGTACGGCCAGGATGCGCTCCTTCTCCTGCTTGCGCTTCTCCTCGCGGCGCTGCGCGGCCTGCTCGGCGCGCGCCGCGTGCGCGCCGCGCAGCAGCGCCTCCGCCACCTTCTGCCGCCGCTTCTCGCACTTCGCCAGCGCCTGCGCACACGCCGACCGATGCGACCACTTACACTTGGCCGAATTATACGCGGGCCGGCACATTTCGTACAACACCGTCACGTCCATACCATAATATATAAATAGGACATTTCAATCATCTAATAAAAGCAGCATTTGCAACCGCTGTTAGCAGCTCGTTATTAAGCCTATAGCGCATAGGGGAAAGCGGAATCCATGGATTACCGCCAGCTACAACCCTGATAAATAAATGCCTATAGTCTCTTATGCCTTCATCACCGTCGTCACACATGCTCGTCTATTAAAAGTACTTGTGACCTGGTCTCTGACATGGTCATGACGTCTCTGATTTTATCGAAGCACCTAAGTGTGCCTGTTCCGCGACTACTATTCACACTTGCCTTACAAATCCGTTTATTCTAGGGTTTTGTGTGCCCGAAACACTAAATATTCATATCCCAATTCTAGTCACCTACATACACAGTACATATACCACATTTTCTTTCGCCACTTTTCCCACTGTTTTGTTGGCCCTAATGGCCATGCTGTCCGTCGAGGCTTTGTCCCCCACACACTCCAAATTTAATCGATCTTATAAAATATTGACATGGGAGTATGAACTGAGTTATACTTTAACCAACAGATGCTATGAAATGCACCACGCTTATATGAGAAAAGTGGCTTCTCAGCTATCCCCGTACCTCCTTGCTGAGTCTGAGCCTCTTGAGCTTGTCCAGGATGTAGAAGACCAGCTGCATGAGCGGGCGCACCTCGTCGCCGCCGCCGTGCGCGCCC
>DWEO01000324.1:0-10109 GCA_018245995.1 Pyrrhopyge telassa croceimargo
CGGCAGACACCTTATCAATACCCGCAGCCTTGCCCCCTTTCAAACTTCGTATCGCCCATTCAATCTCTTTCATTGTAGTATCTTCACATGCAGGCACAGAAATGTAAATGAATTATGAAAAAATTAAAACCAAATTTCTTAAAAGAGTGAGCAGCAGGGTATAGTTTTTTTTCAGCTAAAATCGTATTTAACGAACGCCTCAGCAATATTCTGTTAGATTATCAAAACCTTTGCAGCTTGTATGAACACCACGAACATTTCTACTTAAATTTTTGACGTAGATAGATCTTTTCTATTCGCATCTGCTCCGAAGTTGAGCCAACTTTTTAGACACATTCGATTTAAATGCGAAAATACAGTGAAACTTTCGTGAAGATTAATAAATTCAACAAACCGATAACGAATTTAACTCTCTATATACCCACTTTTTAATATGTTTCATTCAATATTATCAGAATCATTTTATGATAAATACATTTGTTTATGCAAAACTTTAATAAAATACAACCTGTTCTTGTTTGTTTATCTTTATTCTTAAATCCGAATAAAAACGCTACGTTTATATTAAAAAGGGCGAGCAGTTTGAGATAACATGCAAATCGGCCTAAAAATACTCACATCTCCCGATGGTCGAGACGAAAACAGTGGCTCGTTAGTAGTTCGTATTTAAATATAATTCACTCGTAAACTTTCATACCACGTGCATGGAAATGACCGGAGTTGGTCATTAAAACTGGAACTTCTGCTTATAATTATATTCATAATTACACGCGCGCAGGCCATTACGTATAAAATCTAGGAGTTCCGAGTAATTGATACGAGATCGGGGAAAGTGGTCTCCTAGGAAACTGGAGGGTTTAATGAGATATTTTAATAATGGCTCGGAAAGCGTGCTCTACACGCTCTAAAATGAAATTATGCTCCTAATAACTTTAACGAGTCTACTTGGAGCGAAAGTATTTTGTACTTACACGTGATTTTATTAACGTCTTATAATAATTTGATTTGTACTTTCGTCTTTGATATTTTCTTCATTTGAGTTTGAGATTAGAGACTCCATGTATTCACGACTCACGTTTTAATTCTAAAGTATTAAAACTGAACTTAAAATATACATATATGTATCTATTGTGTAGAGCCAAAATTACTAAGTACTGGAGTATATTATAAGCACATTTTATTGTCACTTATTTTTAAAATATACATAATCAAACCATAATTAAAACTAAAGAAGGTACTATTTCTTATAAAGAGGGAGGCAGAGGAGTGTAGTACTAAGCACCAACGTTTCACCAGTTACTTTATAGGTCCCATTACGAAGTAGGTGGTGAGCCTATTGCCATATATCGGGCACAAATTCAGATTTCTAGCCACTACTAGAAAATCTAAATTAGAAAAATCTAATAGTCCCGGGAATCGATCCCAGGACCTCTCGATCAGCAGTTAGTCAGCAGCTTGACCAACGAGGCAGTCAATATTTCTTATACTATATTATATCCCTAGTGTCATATAGTAACGATATACCTACACAACAAATTGCCAGATATCGCTCTACAATATTGGCACGTTTCAAATGCCAATGTAGAGTAAGTTTCATAATATTGCCTAAAATAGTTTTGAGACAGCTTATTGTATTGCTCTAGCTGTCTTAGCTTCTATTGCGACAATCTCGATCGTGACTCGATCATTGGGGACGCGAACTAACCAAATTGGAGACGATCGATGGCATTAAATAAATGACGCTCAATGTAGAGTTCATAAAGCTCCTTATGCAATATGCGGGATATCGTTTGATGATATATTTTAAGTTAGATAACCTTTACGATGCGAGAATTGTGTATCCGTATTTGAGTAAGGTTATGGTGAGTCGCGAAATCATAGAGGATCTAGAATAGAACATATGCCTAACCCTTTAGGCGAGCCAGTGTGCATAACACACAATAGTAGCAATATTACCATACATACAGTGATACCAAGCAGACTAAAATATACTATAAGTTCGCATTATTACACTCAATTGACTTACCATCAAGTCGGTGAAACATGAGTATAAAAAAGCAGTAATTACAAAAAAAAACATTCATTATATGATAAGATCATGTTTGATAATTATAACAAACTACTAATTGTCTTATATAAAGTGTCAATTGAAATAGAACCGCGACAGAAAATGCATATGCTACTTAAAAGTATTCCTACTTAAGCATTGTATTCCACGAATCACCGTCGAGAGTTCCTTAAGGACAGCAGCTAACGAATGAAAATTGATTGAATGAAATTCGATCTCGAGACGTGAGCATCAAATGTTTATCGCCTCAAAATTCAAACACATCGAGCATATCGGAACATTATGCAAGTGTAGCTTTTATAGGCGGATGATGAGCGCCGCAAACCGCCATACAAATGCAAATGAAGTTCACAATAAAAACTCGCGAGTCGAGTTGAAGGGGGGTAACCTCCATAGGACCGCAGGTATCAGCATGGATTAATTCGCAAGTTTTCTTAGTAACAGTTTCACTATTTTCAAAAGGTAATCTATCCATTTTTCCTTCTAAACAACTCTCACATTTTGTAACCGAAGTTTGCTTCACATCAATGTTATTTTTCAATAGTATTTTTCTTACATATTCAAAGTTTTGATGAGCTAATCTTTCGTGCCACTCTTGCAATGTAGTATTGATTTTCTTAGCCACATTAGCCACTTTATTTTTATAGCGTAACTCCAAGTAGTATGAGTTTCCAACTCGTTTAGCAATTGCACAAATTTTATTGTTTTTATAGATATTACATGAGTGTTCATCTGTCAACATGACAACCTCTGTCTGATGCACGATTTACGGAGAATAGATTTGTTTTTAATTCTGGGACGAATAACACTTTGTCTATGGTTGTATGAACCCACTCGCTCCCGTCATATACCTCTACCACCATCTGTCCATAACCCAGAACTTTAATCGCCGCACCATTACCAACAATAACAGATTCTTGTTCGGTGCTGGTAAATGATGTAAATAGTCCACGATCACGACACATGTGTTCACTCGCCCCTGTGTCCACTAACCACTGAGATTGATGGTTTTCTCTTAATGCATTTGACACCACAAATGCGTTACTTTTCTTTTGTTCTTTGTTCTTCTTACACCAACACTGTGACTTGTTATGTCCAGTCTTTCCACAATAAAAGCACTTGTTATTCTGTCCTTCACTTTTAATGTTATTGTTCTTACTTTTACATTCACTAAGAAAATGTCCCATCTTGTTACATTTAAAACATTTTAATTTCTTTTTATCCCTAACAAGAAAAGCTGATGAGCCTGAATATGAAGATTGTCCACTTTTCTCTTTCACTCTTTCTTCTTCTACTAGTAATCTTGCAATTAAATTGTCCATTGTTTGTCTATCATCTGGGGCTGACTCCCAAGCCGATACAAAATGTTTATACTCTTCTGGTAGTGACATTAACACTTTCGTTATTACAAATTTGTCAGACACTTCTTCTCCCAACTGTTTAAGTTGATTTTGTAGTTCTTGGATCTTAGATAAGAATGTAGACATCTCAAAGCCTGTTTCAAATTTCAATTGAAAAAAACGCTGCTGAATCATATGGATGTTTGTTTCTGTTTTCTGTTCGTAAACACTCTGCAGATTTCTCCAGATTTCAGCTGAAGTAGAACACGAAATAACGTGTAACATCACATTTTCAGTCATTCTCGTAACTAACAGTGTTTGTGCCTTCGCGTCTTTATTCTCCCAAGCAAATCGTTCAGTGTGATCTTTGGGTTTTAAAGCTTTTCCTTCGACAACTTCTAACCAACCTTGACCTCGTAGCAAAACTGTAGTTTGGAACTTCCAGATGTTCCAGTTGTTACTTCCTTCCAGCTTCATCAAGCTGTTATTATTTAGAAAAAAAAAAAAAAAGTAACTTCACGCCTGTAATCCTGTAATTATTATTTAGAATTACTCCAATTTCGCTGAACTTCCTCGTTATACTTCCTTGCCGTGCGAACTATAACTTCACTTTTGGTTAATCCCCAAACGGATCTTGAGTATTATTCTTACAACAATAACTTCCTGATTTATTTATCTTACTACTCGAATTATGGGACTGGGCCCATAACCTGACGAAATTAATTGTGCAGTTTTGATTTTCAATGAAATGTAGTTTTTAATTAACATAATGACAGTTCTTACATCACCACCATGATAGACAGATAATATATTGTTTTCTAGAATGGTACCTAGGCTGACCAAAATAATAATTATGGTTTTTGTTGCCAACCAAAAAATAATAAAGTGAAATTACATTGTCCTATTTTTCCTATTAATCTATCCTTAGAAAATATATAGGGAAAGGTTGCCATGATTGGACCACTTAACTTAGTGCCTTTATATCTATGAAATAATAAGTGATACAATGAGACCAAATAATAACTGTTTTTATTTACGACCTTTATTTATAACCATTTATCAAGAAAACACAATCAGGACATAAAGTTTTGAAAAAAATGAAAATAAAATTTTTTTTTGCGGTTGCCTTCTTTGGACCATGGTGACCTTGATTGGACCACTAGGTTGCTATGAATGGACTTAGAAAAATTGTTCTAGTGGTCCAATCAAGGTGACTATATGCAGTTGAATAATATTTTATAAATATTACTATTATTATATAATTTCAATTTAAGGAAAACTTTGAGATCAAATCTTAATCAATAAAAAAGAGTTAAGCTTAATATTACCAACGTTAAAATCACAACAAAAATAGGAAACAAATGTTTTAAGTTTTACGAAAATAGAAAAAATAAAAATGCTGAACTATGCTCTGCACTGCGGACACAGATACTTTTTTACGTGCTTTTTAACACAGGCACATTCAACATGTACCCAGGCGTGGCATATCATACACTGGATCATGTCTTCTATTGCACAATTTAGGCAAATTTCACAGAACCAGTTTTGCTTGGCATCCGATTATGTACTTGTTGACGGTAATGACTCTGTTATAAGTTTTGGTTTCTTGGGTTTCGCAACTTTTATTTTCGTATCCTCCAAAAGCTTTTTGTATGGCGATGAAGTTAACTCTATACTAGCTTGCGTTTTCCGACTTCTTTTCCGTAATTCCTGTGCTACCTTCTTGGCCCTAGGAGATATGTGCTGGATATGAAATTCAAACACAGTGTCATTTCTTGATATAGCTGATTCATCATGTTTTTTAGTCGCCAGGGATACTTCAGAATGCTGTTCAGCAGCTATCGCATTCGATGTTGTATCGTTATACGTTTCATATTCACTATATGATATATTTGTATTTAAAGGATCTATAGTATCTTTTATACTAATCACGGTTTCATGAGAATTTTCCTCATTTTCTTGTCCGGCTTCAATAAATTCATAATCAGAAAACACATCTTTGTTGAGAGGATAAATTCCCGTTTTCAGAAACCCATTTGCAGCGGTACCCACGGAAGCAGCTCTATGCAGTATGCAGTATGCCTTTCCAAAAAGCATAGACACTTGAAACACGGTTACTGTTCTTCCAGGATTATGGCGTAGCCATTTTTCGGTTTCGTCTATATAATATAGACTTAATGGTTTGAAAAATGATACATCAAGAGGTTGTAAGCGATGAGTTGTGTGGGCCGGAAATGATAGCATAACTACTCCATGTTTTTTAGCATACATTACGGCTTCTAGATTTTTTGTGTGACTTGCGTGAGACCGTCCATCAAGAGCAAAACCTTTTTTTCTAAAGTTGTCTTAACAAACTCAACAAAATGTTGGAGCCATAATGTAAATATATTTTTTTTTACATATCCACTATCCGGATTGAACGCAAATATTGCTCCCGGTGGTGCTCCGTCTTGGAGCTCATCTTTAGCTCTCTTGCGCTTAAAAATTATAAGCGGAGGTACAAAAGTACCAGCAGCATTAGCGCAACATATTGCTGTTGTTGTTATACCCCGTTCCCCACTCGTAATGGCTCCGACTTGACGCTTACCCTTCAAAGCTAGTATTTTCCTTGGTTTTTTCTGCACAGTTGATAATCCTGTTTCATCCATATTAAAGATGCGGTGAGCATCTTTAATATTGTGGGTCTTAATTATTGCCTCTAATTTAGAAAAAAAGTCAGCAACAGTTGGCTTATTAAATTCATTGAAGTTGCTCTTGGTTGGCGCAATGTTAATTGAGGATGACGCTTCATAAACCCATAATACCATTTTTTTCCCGCAATTTCTTTTTCTTTGTTAAAACGGTGCTTGATTTTATTTTTTTCTGCCAATTCAAATGCTAGTAGTCTTATATCTGTTGGTGTTATACCGTATAAGCTGCTTTCCATCTCAAGAATATGATTGCATAATTCGGTTTCTAAATTAGGAGGAAGATCACCTTCAGATCCCATTATTTGTATGTGTTCTTTGGAATTTTTATTTACTCCATCTAACCTTCGTTTTAAAGTGGCCTTTGGAACTCCAAACATTCTACTTGCCTCATTAAGACCAACTTCATTGTTTTTAAAAGATTCAATAGCAAGTTGCATACTCGTTTCGTTCCATCTATAATACTTTCTTTTATTCGTGGACATTCTGCAATCATAAAAGTTAATCCTTATTTACAATACAATACATTACTTACATATTTTCATGAAATATAGTAACTGTTAGCGATTTTAAAAGTTGCCATCATTGGACCGGTCCAATGATGGAACGCTTTAGTGGTCCATTGATAGCAACTCGGTACTAATTCAAAGTAAATTATTAAAAAAATATTAAGGACACCATTAATGAAAATTAAACATAACCTTTAGAATAACATGTAAATACATCGATAATGTACATCATTTTGCTTAAGGTTTAATAACTACAAAAACACTTACATGAATTTTACTCAATTGCAATTTTTAGATTTTGACCACCGTGAAAACACTTAAATACGTCACTCCTTGCCGGGCGCTGCGGCGACACTGAGGTTAGAGCTGGGGACGTAAGGGACGCCACGCAATGTTTTTAATCTACCTACGCATTTCTAGACTAAATAGTTTTAGAAATATTACAGTGGTCCAATGAAAGCGCTGGTCCAATGATCGCAACCTTCCCCTATGTACTTTGTGTCTTTGAAAGAAATGAAGCGTAGAAGTTGTTGTATTACAATAGGTAGTGTCAGGTGTATTGTAGGCACCCTTCGCATTGTCCTCCATCGTTGTAACTGGCCAAGCGTTAACGACGCGCAGGATTGTTTTAGTATCACGTTACTTTCCTGCGATCAGGTGTACGAGATATGTATGACCTAGGATATTAAATGGTCACACGCAATGCCCTAGAGTTGAAGTAAGTTGTATTATATATGTATTATTCTCTACTATCGGTTCACTAAATTTGATCGTTATTAAGTTTAATTTGAACGTTTCCTCTGTCAAATCAACCTCTGAAAATATGTACTCCGGTTACGTTTTGAATTTGATCAAAGATCAAGTTCGACGTTAACAGTATGACAGTAAACAATTAATGCGTTATTTTAATGTGTTAATGACAGATATATTGCATACATGCTTACGATTTAGATGTTGTTGTATATGTACCTATAGGTATTAGTACCGATTAGTCCTGGGTTCCAATCCGGCTCGAGTACTATTAGATTTTTCTAATTTACTATAGATTTTCTAATAGTGGCTCGGAGTTTGGATTTGTGGCCCCGTATCTGGCAATAGGCTCACCACCTACTCCAAAATGGTACCTAAACGTAACTGGTGAAACGTGGGAGTGTAGTACTACTGTAGTAGGATTACAGGCGTGATGTTATGTTACATCTTTAATGAGGTTTCAAGTTTTTTTTCCAACGTTCGTCCATGTATGCCCGCGGGGGCTTGTTAGCGTAGTAGTACCTACTAGCGACGTGTTTTACGAACACAGCACCGCACTAACTATTATATTTAATGAATTACCTCCTAAATGACTTCAATGTTCCATATGATTATTGTACGAGGAGTGTTCGTCGACTCCAGCGTCGTCCGCTCTGAGATGATACATCATGAATATCATTATGTATGTGATGTATAACTTTATATTTGTTTAATAGATATTTGCACACCATTGACATGGTAAATAGTGAGCTGTAACCATATTTTTGCAAATAAATATTCATTAATAAATAATGAATTCATTCATTCATTCATATACATACATATTGCTGATATTATGTTCGCTGAATAGTTAATTACTTAACTAATATACTAACTATTCAGAACATTTATTTTATTATAAAACTTTTACTGCTATTATATTTAACCGTACCTGTAATCCACGAAGAGGTCGGTTATGTTTACGTCCCATCGTGGACTATACTTCACGCCAGGTTCATTACATGGTAGACAGAGAGTATCACTCCATGCAGAGCCGATTTGCTTCAACATTCATCACTTTCTTCATACACACACGTTGGTTTTGGAGACATCTCATGCTCCCACCAGTCACTGTCTATCCTATTTGGTCAAGATATGTATAAATATATGTATGTTGAAACCTCGTTGGCGTATTTATAACGGCTAGGGACCCTCAAGGCGGGACCACCTCATTATTAACGTCCTTTTCACTTTATTTTCCAAATAAAAAAACATTTATACGTTTGTTATGCTGAATTCGGAGAAACCTCTTTAGTTTTTTTTTAAAAATAAAAAACCTTGAAATAAAAATATACCATTTAAGTAGCATGTGTTTCATGAGATGGACCTTACCTACAATTGCACGTCTCCATTGGCACCGAAGTCACGGCTTTTAGTGATTATTTCTAAACGGACGCATTCGAAAATGTCTTTAGGAGATTCAACAAATGACCTCAAAACTTTAACGAAATTGAAAAAATAGTTATCGTAACTTACAACAGATGTGATTGTAATGCAGTAGTGCTTTAGAAACCATTACCCGTTTGGAGCTCACGATATAGGCATCCAAACAAGGTAAAACAAATCGAACATAAATATAACATAAACGACTGCCTCGTTGGTCGTGTTGGTTTCAAGAGCGAGTGCCGATCGACAGGTCCTGGGTTCGATCCCCGGGTCGGGTACATTTAGATTTTTTAGTAGTGGCTCGGAGTCTGAATATATGCCCGATGTATGGCAATAGAGTCACCACCTATTCCATAATGGGACACAAACGTAACTGGTGAAACGTGGGGGTGTACTACTCTCCTCTACCTACCTCTTCGGGGCTTACAGGCGTGATGTTACGTTAAGTGTTTCAATCCAGAAAAAAACATATATAAAACGCTCCGCTTTCAAGTGCGCTTAAGTACGCGAGTAATATCGGCCGACGACGTTCCGTAGTCGGTTTGAAAAACACACACACACACACACACACACACACACACACACACACACACACACACGTTAGAAAAGAGAGCGAGAAAAAAATTTTATTCAAAAGATTTATAACGGTTTACACTCCCAAACGAAGCGACGGGGCGGGCGTTTTAAAATGCCGTCTTATAAAATATTCCCTTGGCTACATTACGTCCGAGGCATTATACGCTAAGAACACATATTACGGCGTCAGCCGCGCGGGCTGTTGGCACACGTGCAATTTGTTTATGCGGCGACTGATATATTACACTCTTGCGACGACGTCGCCACTACCTGTGTGTAGTGTCGTAAGTCGGTATTAATGTCGTTGTATTTTTAAAGCTTGTACACGGCAAGAAGACATTTAAGTTAAAACTTTCAACTGCATTCTAATGTTTCGTTACACCAAAATCCTATCAGAAATGAATTGCCTGGAAGAGATCGCTCTGATAGCGATAAGGCCGCCTTTTGTATGCCTGAATTTAAGTATGACTGTTTGTAATGTAATTTTTATGGTGTTCAAATAAAGATAATTAAATAAATTAAAAATATCCGACACAGAATGAGAGTTATCGACATAGCTCAAAGGATTAGCTCGTTAAAGTTGCAATGGGCCGGGCATATCTGCCGAAGGACCGATAACCGGTGGAGTAGGCGAGTTATAGAGTAGAAACCGTGGCTCGGCAAACGTACTATGGGATGCCCTCCGGCCAGGTGGGATGACGATTTGCGAAAGGCTGCAGGCAGAAGCTGGATGCGGCAAGCCGAGGACAGGGCG
>DWEO01000325.1:0-10096 GCA_018245995.1 Pyrrhopyge telassa croceimargo
CTCATGAGTTCGAACACGTTACCTGGATAGCTTGTTACATCGATCTCCTGTCATATCGAACATTTATGACATCGATGGTTCATGACATCGAAAGCGTATGAGAACGAAATCTTATTAACTCGAACTCATGCCTTCGAAGTATTAGGAAATTGATAATTCGCAACATCGAGAACTTTGTTACAAATCGAAATGGACATGAAAAATGAAGTAAGGGAATATTATTAATAATTAAGAACGCATAAAATGTTATGAGTAAATGTAAATAAAAAAGGAATGGAAATGATATTTTGAATGCATAACCAGACCTGTTAAGTAATCTAATAATTCCATATTATCTCTATTTCGACAATGATGAATTTGATTAATTTACCATATTGACTGCTTATTGTTTTCACTGTAGATGTAACCAGTTGCTACTTACATCACTACACAGACAACGCGTCAATGCTGCTTACAGTCAGTGTAACACGCGAAACCATTTTCGCAAGTTACCTACTCCGTGGTATTGGTTTTGTTTGTGCGTAGTATTTAATTTACAAATGCTTGTCGCACCCCACATATTTGTGACTAGGAAAGTTTGCTAAGGATCGCGAGGGTGAATTCGGTAAGGGTACAGCGAAGGGATTTCGAGGGGGACTCTCCTAAATGCGGACTCACTGTACTCGAAATGTGAAATAAAGTGGATCGATAGTGTCATCAACGATATTAGATGCAGGGTCGCTAGAGCTATTGTTACTGTAAACTTCCTCAAAAATATTGTAAAAACTTTAATCTGAATGTGGTGCTGACATGACATTTTCATACTTCAAACTTTTACTATCAACAAAACGCGTGTATCAAGATTTGTCTGTTGATACAAACTCGACATTGTTTGGTTACGTTTTATCACCGTAGCCGATTTTAATCCGAATAACAAAAATCTTAATTTAGACATAGCGACGATTTTAGAATAGTTGTTGATGGAACTAAGTGGCTTGTGTCTAGCGGTGGCCGGGAAAAAGCTGATGATGATGGTTTATTTAGCACAGTGAACTAATATGTCGGTGTGCTTCGTCAGAGAACCGCGCGCCGCGCCAGATCAGCTCGCTGTGGATGGAGCTGGAGACGGAGACGCCCGTGCCGGAGCGCTGACGGCGTCGCAGCGAGCAGTACTACCGGCCGGTGACGCGCGCGCGCAACGAGCGCCGCAAGATGTCCGCCGTCGGAGTACCGCCCGCTGACGCCAACGTCAAGGACTCCTACCTGTAAGGCGTTCCTTGACTTACAAGACCACTATATAGTGGCATTTCGGCATTCCTTGTTAGACATGTCCTAAGAAAACTCACCTATATAAGATTGATTATTCCCGTACATATAGTGAATACCTACGATAATAGTCGCTAAATAGCAACCCCATGCAGTGGGTACATTTGTGAAGTACGTATACGTCATAATTGGCACAGTTTAATGCGTCAATCTTAACAACACCTCTACAAATGAACGTTATTGTGCATGGCATCTAAGGACATCTCTTAATAACGAATGCTGTATCGTCGTCATAATAATGAATAAAGCGTTTGCATTATTGGACAGCGGTCTCCTATCCTATCCTATCCTATCCTAATAAGCAGTTTTGAGGCTGTAGTCAATGTTCTTTAAGTGATAGCTGAAATGAGAATGGCGTGGTGAAATATTTAATTCGTGATTCGTAAAGCGTTCATTTCTTTTCGTAACTACTGTTTGTTGAACAAACATTCTTTAAAAGTCATTAATGAAATGAAATTTGTCACCACGTCTTTTCATGCAGTTCTATCACATATTTTAGGCAATGCCCACCACTGTCATACGTAGATACATATTTTAAAGTTATTAGACTAAGAACCGCGTTTATGCTTCAACATATCGTTGTCGGTTCCATTGTTGAAAATAGTTGGTAACCCAAAGTTTATTGCTTAGCAAATATTTTTGCTTTTTAGATATTAGTCAATTGTTGTTTTTAATAATATGCCGAATATATATGGTTCATGATAATATATGCAACGCCGATTTTAGATAACATAGCTTTGAACTACGATCTAATGTTTCGTAGTTATCGTAAGTGCTAAATTTGCATTACATAATGATTATTGATTATAGTAGTATAGTATTGTACTAGAATTGATTGTTAAAATACATATAATAAATATTGCAACAATTATAAAAATAAAATACAATTTAACTTTGAATCATACTCGTACAATCGTTATGGAAACGATATAATTACATTGAATAGCGAAATATCATACAATTTTCTGATAAGATAGATAACAGTATAATATGCGCTTCTTAAGGTGACACATATTTTTACTAGAGTAGGTATAGTCAGTGGCCCAGTTAGTTGTTGAAAGTGTTCTACATTCATGCCAAGTCAATCACTTAAAAAAGAACTAATCCATTAGTGAGTTTGAATGTAAAATTCAGAGTGTGGTTGCACTGAGAAACACGCAGTTCTTAAAACTAATCAACTAGGTATTAGTGAGTAGTATCTGGCTTTCACTTCGCTGAAATTCATTGTTGTAGAGCTAATTGTAATGCAGGCATCCTCCGGTCCCTTCCTACAACTACTGTGCTATGAACCGTAGTAGTGTACTTGCGCTGACGATATTTAGTTATTTGGAACTAAATTAAAATGTAGCGAAGAAATATATTAATGATAAGTCTAACGTTATCTAATCATTATATACGAGTAACATTTGAAAATCATGGTAAAGCCATTGGTATGTTCTTATACATACACAATTTTAAGTTTTATTTGTTTCTATTTGCCATACAATTTTCGCACTTTGCATTCGACGCATTTTCGCGCTTTGAGCACGAATTATTTGCCTAATCCCTTCATGAGGCAGAACTATGTGGCCAAGTAATTCAGTTACCTAGGTTTCAATCGTAACCTAGAAAATAACATCTCGTGACTATGCAGCTAAATATAGTCAAGTGTACAACCTTTATTTGTACTTGTACGATTTTATTATTTCTTTCCTCCTACTATTACAAAAATAATAACAATCTTTAAACCAAAGATGGCATACATAGCGAAGAGAGATCAGTGAATGCTAACAATTTAATGAGTCATTTATATATAACAAAAATCTAATATGAATAAAAATACTACAACCTTAACAAAGCGAATCTCTTCTCATAACATCGTTTGAATATAAAACTTTGCAATGAAATCATAATCATTGGTAATAATGCCGACCATAAAATATACTAAAATACGTCACCAACAACACCTTCTCTAAACACTATGATAACCTTGAGTTATTACGAAGGGTAAAGGCAAATCCGAACAATATCTGATAATATTAATTGGCACAAAAGATGGAAATACAATTGTACTTGGCACCGTTATATTATAAATTAAATTAACGTTTAATTGATTGTACGAAATCACGGGCGTTATTGCTGTTAATATAGTTATTAAATGCTATACCCAGTTTCAAGGAGTCATTTAATTTTTAATAATAAAGTTACACAATGTTATATAATACTCCAGTCAAAATTAAAGTACTTACTCAACACTATGTATCACGCTACATCCCTCATTTGTTTAGTTTAAACAATTTTGATCACCATATGATGACCAAATTAGTCGATCCCACAAACAATTCTCGTAATATAGCTGAGAATTCTTTTCCATCGGGCCAGGACAGGCTTCGGAAGGTGAATTTCGTAGTTAAAATATGCTTTTTACGGTAAGCACGTCCCAATTGAACTTAATCCAAGTTATACGTAACTAGAAATGTTCCTGTGCAGTCTTGGCCGTATTTCTGTCAGCTTTCCGTAAGACGCAAACGTGCAATTTTATACCAATTCCGCAAGACGATGATTTATTTAACTTCTCTAATCTTTTAATGAATACTTCCACTCTTTGGATGTACGATTATGACCAACAAAATGTTCATGTAAGTTGGACATTGTCATACTAAATTTTTCTCAATATTTTCAGTTTTCAAATCAGAGTTTCTTATCCACACACCCGTTCGAAACTGTAACAGTAGTTATGCTTACTGAAGCGCAAAAATAAGTTTCACGCAGAAATTCTCCGACAAGAAGAATGACCCTAATTAGAAAAGTTCGGTAGTTATTATGTAGAAAGTCGTTACTAGTTCCAAAGGTCCTTACAATCCAAATTATCCACAACTTTTGACGTGTATCACTGCCAGTCCAAAACTAACGTATTATTCTGTTATCCATAATATAGTACTTACATATTTATATGTAACAGCGATATCACAACTATTGTCGCTAAATGAGCGAGAATAATACATAATGTATAAAGAGTAATAAATAATGTATAAACAATAATAAATAATGTATAAACAATAATAAATAATGTATAAACAATAATAAATAATATATAAACACATATTCCACCTGGCGGTGTCGAGTTTTCTGTTGTAATCGCGCAATTGGTTCAACGGTCGTTCTTACAATGATGTTTATTAAGTACTTATATTTCCGTTGTTTTTCACTTCGAGAAACTTATATAAAATCGGATAGAGATAAGTGCGGATATTTCGCATAATAAAAAACTAAATTGATATGGAAACGGCAAGGCTTCTACAGGTTTTCTTCCTCGAAAGAAAACTTTGTTTTATTTTTACGACTTATTTACGATTCGCCTTTGGACTGATAGCGAGTAATTTAACCTGCTAGTAATGTAATATGTTTGGCACAATTTTCTTAACATTTGTTTTGTATTTTTTCTACCTATATATATATGAAATTTTAATATGATATATAGGTACTCGTATCTATAAAACTATAAACAGTATATATCATGTACAAAACTTACGATTTACTCGAATATTAATATCGTTATTCTTATATTATTATATATCATAATTTCATATATAATTTCTTTATATATTTTCTATAAAATAAATACTTTCACATATCACCTGGCGAGGTGGTAAGGACATATTTTTGGCATATGTATACACTTAACGATTAACTTAATTGTATGAATTGATCTGGAGTAATTGCAATTTTAATCATGACTAACTTATTAAATATGTATGTAGATCACCCTTGTGCTTTTGTTTATGTATTTTTAAGAGTTAAATAAATATAACTATGTACGTCATGTTATTTGGCTTACAAATGTTTTCAGTAAACAAAACGATTTATATATTGTATTTGCCATGAATTTTTATAGCTGTGTAATGAATTGGTGTATGATGAAGAAGATTGATTATCAAAGAACAGGGTAAAGGTACCACATGTAGGGTTTGGGTAACGAAAAATAAAAGACATTTCTGTTATAGGGCTTAGTAATGGATCGGATCCATCGTGTTAATTATTTTTAGTGAGAATGCTGAAGGGATTCTCTTATTTAAAGCTTTTTTGGGCGATCTATGGAAGCTTTTTGTACTGGAGCACACTTCAATCGCAAGTAAGGCCGCTCACTCACTAGATGCATGATCACATCTAATTGGAATGATAACCGCACACAAAATGGGCAATGCTTAAAATTCATTTCAGAATTACTCTAATTATGTTGCGGTTATGGCATTATTGAACGAGTTCTATTTAAATCAACAAATTTTCATCTGAATATGGACCATGGCGACTTTTTCTAACGACTACTAGCGCACGGTAAAAGTTGCGTATATATTCGACCTCTGGATTTTATGTACCTAGGTGTTTTAGTAGTGTAAGATGTAGGTGTAGTGTTAAGAAATAAGCCACTACTAGTTTTAGATTCGGTGTTTGTAACTTTAAAAGATAAAACAATTTTCTGTCTTTCTAGCAAACACTTTTCTGTCATTCTAGCACTACATACATCTATCACATACTTCATCGGTATCATTAGAAAATGTTTGTAATTGCTTAATTAAAAAAAAAAATATTCGTGTGTTTAAGAATGTTGCGTGTAGAATATTTATATAATATAGCGCTTTGAAATGAATAATTTATTGAAACACTGATAGCATTGTTATAAAGCTTTTGTAAATATGTCGTCCACCGGTCTTTCCGTTCTTTGCGCGGTATACTTGAATAAAACTTCTTTCCGTATATATGCATACTTTCAACGGTGTCCGGTTACCAAAAAGTTATTATATTTTATGCGTTGAGTTTTTTTCTCCCAACCCTTTCTTATCGTTCCACAACTGGACACGGGTCTCCTCTCAGAATGAGAGGATTAAGGCCATAGTCCACCAGGGTGGCCAAGTGAGGGTTGGAAGACTACACACGCCTTAGACAACATTTTTTTATGAACCCTAAGATGTGAAGGTTTCCTCACGATGTATTCAATGAAAAAAATTGTTGCGTACATATGGTACACTGAAATATTTTTTCTATATTATCATTTAAAAACTCTAGTGAATTAAACTAGGTGCCATGACTTTTTTGCGTAACTGTATATCGAAAATAAACATCTCGGTGATAACTTTCACCCCACACGTAATTGTCTCGTTTATTTTCTTATAATCCAATGCGATATGTTATCATAATAGAGTAGACAAATAATCTGGACGATGTAAATATTATATAGTAGATATAAACGTAATAAAGCTTCAGTAAAATGCGCAAAAAAAGAGTCATTATGTCAAATCGTGGTTATGTTGACATATACACTCACTGACGTGTCCACGTACGTTTTTCTTACGTCCGTCACGCGGCTGAACTTACCGGTCTCGCACGTGTTTTGAATCTAATTAATTAAATATAAGTACACATCGGAAGTTTGGCCTTTTTATATTCTGAAGCCATGAAGTCATAAAATTGTGCATAAGTAACTTTTTTTCAAGCACTTGAGATAATTTAACGGAAATTTCGGTATTCGTCAAAGGTATCATTTGGTGTGTTTACCTGTTGATGCTAATTTCTTTTAGTTCTTAACATAATATTATGTAAAATTATGTCTGGAAATATTGCAAGAAATTTCTTCACGGTAGTACCTAAACGTAACCTATAACTTTAACAAATTTTCTAAGATATACCGAGAAAATATTGTCATTTATTGTTTAATCTTCAAGTGACGTGGAAAAGTGAAAAGTGAAACTTTGCAAATTGTATTTTTTATGTCTTATACAATACACTCAAACAAGTTACATAAATCAAAAGAGTCAATACACATCAAAATACATATAATATATGTATATTTAATATATGTTCACGTAATACATTTACTGACACGAGCTAAATATCCCAAAATTATTCAAATATGTTGACATTATTCTGCTCTACGATTATTATGAGTAAGATAAGTATATGCGTAAAATTGTCGTTTTCATATTATCCTATGTTAATGGACTTATGTAATGGAGTACATAATATATTTATGTAATGATTATAGGCAGATGGTTCAAAATTTTCGATTAAAAAACTAACAAGAAATGAACTGAAATTACATATAATATTTGCATCGCATATTGATGTAGCTTTTAATGAAAATTGTAACTTTTAGGACTCTGTAACCTATACCTATGTACTATTTATAGATGTCTACTTTTAAATGCGTATATGATGAAATAAAGTTTATTGATGTCACGATCGTGTTTTATTTCGAACCTACCTAATAACCCTGTGATTTTAAATGGAGACTATTAATAGCTAACTATTTGTGGTACTTTAATAAACTAGGCAATTTAAAGGACTATTAAATTAAAAGGCAGTAGACTTGCTTGTTTCACGTGTTTATTTAAATATGTTATCATGGTCATCATCAGCCTATTTACGTCCACTGCTGGACATAGGCCTCGCCTGACGGGCTTTTTCCCATATTTCCCATACTAGGCATGTGGGTTGAGGTTACAGGG
This sequence comes from Pyrrhopyge telassa croceimargo, assembly GCA_018245995.1. Taxonomy (NCBI): domain Eukaryota; kingdom Metazoa; phylum Arthropoda; class Insecta; order Lepidoptera; family Hesperiidae; genus Pyrrhopyge; species Pyrrhopyge telassa. The sequence goes on from DWEO01000325.1 coordinate 7,788, forward strand.
CGCGGCTTCTCGAATCGCCTACGTGTTGATATGAGCATTCCTGAAACCCTAGCTCACCTAAAAGCATACATTTATAGTTCACCAAACAATTCCAGTCCAGACATAAATTATCAACGTAACAGTCCACGTGGATGGCAATCTCATCAAAATAGATCAATCAATGGCTGCGTAATAAAATGGTATCGTTAACAAAATTGCCCCAATTCCAACTCGTTGGTTGTGATGGGCCCTAAAACATTTTTGTCTTCCAAAATGAATACAGATAAAACTGTAAGGTTCATTCTATTACACCTTACTACCTAATATTTATCAAGTGTAGACGTTTTTCTGGGCATATACGAGATTATAGAACATTAATTTACAATCAAGCACCACCCTTTGCAACGGGGAAACAAAACATCGCGATGAGAGTTCTTCAGTGTGTAGCTACTCTGAACTCATGTGACTTGCACCAACCCGCAGTCCGCTAGAATAGACTGTGATCTTGACCCGTCTCTTTCTGAGAGCTATCCGTAGACAACGGTAGAAAAGTTACAGGGGTTGACTATGGGTATAGACTTTTTATACACACGCGTTGTCCGTCTTGGGAGGCATCTGCACTAGCAATTAAGTAGAATGGCAGCTGAATGGTAGACTATTACATAAGCAAAAACTTTTTATATATAAACTGCGGTCGACTTAAATGTGTTGATCGCAATTTGTTGAGGTTTGTGCGCTTCCCGGAAAACTAAGCATAAGGGCATAACTGATATTAGATAACATTTGTCTAAGTCGTGCACATCGCCTACTGTCGGTAATAGGTACCTAAATGGTTTGCGAGAGTGATATCTTGCACATCATTTGAAAACATAACCCTACTCTACCCGTGACTTGTTTGTAGCTGGAAGTAATATTACTTATACAATGTATTGAATACTAATGTATTGAATAATTCTGTTTGGTAATATGAATAACAAAATAGCCGTATTTACATCATATCACTGTTTTGTTTGTTTGCATTCGGTAGTTACCTTGTGTTGCTGTTAATGTTACTTTACACAAATATATACGAGTATCTATACTGATATTATAAAGAGGAAAGATTTGATTTTTTGTTTGTTTGGAATGAATAGGCTCCGAAACTACTGGACCGTTGGCAAGCTACACTATACCTGAGTGACATCGGCTGTGAAAAAAAAATGAAAAAAAAAAATTTCTAAAACTTGAATAATCTAACCCAAGGTGTAAAAAAAAACAAAAAACTTCCTTCAATCGCGTGCGCTGCGAAAACTATTAATGATATTATACGGGTGGGGAGTCAAAATCACAAAATTAACTTCCCGCGCAGCTCATCCGCGCGGTCAGCTACTTACGTAGCGGTCGTGCTCGGAATTTAAAAATTGTATATTGTCGGAATGTAAATACAAAAAAAAGTTTAAGAAAATATATTCACAAAAACAATAATAATATCTTAGTTTTTGTTTTCAATGAATGTTATTTTTTTAGAAACTTACTGTAAAACATTGTGTATTTCCTTTTATTATATTATTATGCCCGCGCGAAGCCGGGATGGGCTGCTCGTGTGTAATATTCTTGTTTTGTTAACTGCATGCAAGTCAGTTTGGCGGTTCACTTATATAGGTATTAGTTAGTTTTATAGGTACATTGCCAGCGCCCGACCCGCCTCACTAGGGTGCCTGTTACTAGTAAAGGGAAAAAAGTGTGAACGGTATGATAATATCGTAAAACAAGCTGTGCCCGCGGCTTCGTCCGCGTTTGAATTTACCAAAAAAATTGTTTAGTTCGTAGATTTTACAATAACTTTTTAATTCTGTATTTCGAGTATAGAAATGCCTATGCTAATTTTAATGAAATTCTTCCATTTTGTTAATCTATATTATTTTCTTTAGCTATCTAGCAGTGAAAGTCTCGTTAAAATCGGTACAGCCGTTACAGAGATTAGCCAGAACAAAAAAGATAGACAGATAGACAAAAATGTTATTTTGGTATATGTACCGTGTATATGAATTTTAAAAGCGGCTATTTTAATATTACAAAAAATCACTCCATTTTTATTTATTTCTATAGATATATTGTTTTTCTTATGTATATTTATGTCGTATATGAAATATATGATTTATAACAAAATTGTTTCAAGTCGTGAAGCATAAATCAAAATTTGTCTGCACATTCTAAATTATTGTCATTTTTGTTGTTACCACCAATTATTGTAGAATGTCTTTATATAGTGCAGTGCTGTGCAGTCCACATACGTGAACTGTCAAGCATGTGTGCGGGTTGATGGCAACATGTCACCCTGGTTTGATGTC
>DWEO01000326.1:0-10088 GCA_018245995.1 Pyrrhopyge telassa croceimargo
TATGTATGTATGCGTTGTGTTATTATTTGGTATTTTTGGATTGTTACGCCAAAGAAGTATAACTTCTTACGTGCGTATATGAGTACACACACTCTTTTTTTTCATATCTGCATACCCAATTTCACGAAAATCGGCCCAACGTTTCTTTTGTGCCAAGCTAAAAAACAATCTGCCAAAATTACTATTGCAGTTTCATAAAAAGCTTATAATAGATAGGTTAATATTGATATGATAATATCAATTCATGAGCCAAATGATAATTTGGCTCATGAATTGATGGCTTCATTTACAAATAATGAGATTGAAGGCATATTAATAAAAATGTATTCGGGTATCTGGACATGTTTTAAAACGTCTTGATATGTTACTGAAAATATTTTAAGAGGAAAAAACTGTCACGAAGAGCTTACTTCGAAATTGACGACCACCATGGCTTTACATTTCATTAAATAAATTATGCATATCATAAGTAAACACAAAGAAGAAAGCAAAACAACAAACTGAAGTAACGAAGGTCGGCCAACTCGCCCTTGGCGTTGAAAAATTGTTGTGTGCGTCAAAGAAATTCGTGGTGCAAGTGGGATATGCATATGTGTGTGTATGTCTTGGCGACCACCAACATGTGTAACCTACCCGCTGTTTTTCAACTTTTTTTATTTAAAAATAATTCTAAACACATTGTATCAATAAATTGCTGGTATGTAGGTACCGTTGAAAACATGCGAAATGGGATGGTATACTCACCAACATAGTCTCTAGTGCCTAATATTTCCCTGACGTGCGCGCCGGGTTGGATGGCGCGGCTGATGCCGAAGTCGCAGATGAGCAGCTCCTCCCCGCCGGCGGAGAGCAGCAGGTTCTGCGGCTTCAGGTCCAGGTGCGCCAGGCGCCGGGCGTGCAGGTGCGCGAGACCCTCTAGCACGTGGCGGAGCGCCCGTCGGGCCGCGCCCTCCGAGAGCCGCTCCTCCTCGTCCAGCAAACGCTGCAGCTCACCGCCGGCGCACAGCTCCAAAACTATTGCGACCTCTGATCGGGTTTCGTATACCTGAAATACGAAATATAATGTTACATTCATTTCTGTATTTAATTGAATTCATAATTAGAATACAAATTTTATTTGGGACTGAAATCTGAAATGCAAATAATATAAAAACCGTCGCACAAAATAAGACAACTATATTAGTCAATATCTGAACATTACATATGTACATCAAAAGTTAAACATTTGTTTACGAGTGTCGAGGGATCCAAAAATAGCAGTAGCGTCCATTAACACGTTTTGCGCCTGTAAACGTTCTTTTTGCGTGTTTACATTACGCAGCCAATTAGCATAATGTATGAATATCCCGAGGCTCTAAACTGAGACTTAATTACAATAATATATTACGCATACCACTGTCTACGCTTCCTCATTAAACACACGTTTACCATGTACCTAATATACTACGCATTCCTCATTAGGAATTAGTTCATTAACAATAAGCTTTGTAACTAAGCAAGATCACTTTTAAAAGTCTCTCTCGCGTTAAAATTCATATACATATTAGGAAATTATTATCAATTACAATAAACTAAATACTAACGTTTATAACAGAAGTACAACGGATCCCAAGAATTTTGTGGCATCTTTAGGTATATCTAATTTATAAAACTTAATCAAGTATTCTCTTAATCCTACTCAAATGGTTTTCACCATTTAACTGGCGAAGACGCCTTGCATCATCGTACTATCTAATTGTCTGTTCAATTCTTGGCTACAAGTTCTGATCTCACCTCGTGTAAACGCACGACTCGCGTGCAGTCTGAGCATAGTGCAAGGACTGCCACTTCGTGTTGGATCTCTCGCGTGGTGTCCGCGGCCCGCCTCCTCTTCCGAATGAACTTCGCGGCGTACTCCTCGCCCGACACCAGGTGTCGGATCTTGCGCACCGACGCGAATTTTCCTCTGTGGACAACGGAAGAATTTATTAAAATCATACAGTAAAATTGTACAATATATTGAACATTGATCGGTGAAAAACTCAAAAACATATGTGATATAAATCGCTCCTTCATTATTTTTTATATTTTTGTAATCATAATAACAAAAGACTGCCGTGGCGTTAAAATAGATCATAACTAGAAAGAGGGCTAGAGATTGGGAACAAACAACCCTAATCCAAGAATCGGAAATGTGTCATCAAATGATATGAAAAGATTCGTACATTACGAGATAGCGCCAAAAAACAGATCAGCGCGCGTTACGCAATAAAGCACACGACGACGGCGGTCAGTAAATCGGCTGGCCCACGAGCTGATGCGCGTAATTTGTGAACTTGTGTAATTGGGCAATTTCGGTCCGACAAACTGCGAACGATAAACATCTCCAGGAGCGGCCGTTAGCGGGACATTAGTCACTATAATTGCTCCCGCGCATGAAATACGCGCGAGTTTCCGCCGCACGCGCTCAGCACCTTCGCGGTGGATTTCGACAAGAGCCGCGGGGTTCGAGATGGGTTTTTCGATGGTTTTGCACACCAAAGTGAGAGATTTAGACAATGAATTGGGAATCAAGCCAAGCATTGCGAATAGAATACTAAATTCACGGAAAAAAAAAAGATCTGGATGTCACAAAACAATGTAACACTTCTAAACTTTGCCATTACGTCTTTATCAACTTGGAACGGATGGAATTTAGGTAACGACGGGTCAAAACAAGAATGACCTGTTCCTTATTCAAGTCTAACCTATTAACGATAAAGGAAACATTCAAAGCAGCAGCGTGCATAATTCCCACAAGTGGTGTTGCAACGAAGAGGCGGCGCAACGAATTCCAAGTGAAGTATAAATCTGAGCTTTCGTTGCGCGCTCGCAATTAGCGCGCGGGAGCTCGGCCGGGCCCGGCGCTCGGCTAACCGCGCTGTCAACGCTTTAGCACTGGGAACACCAAGTTACAACCCCACTCTAGGACAATCTAATCTACATATACTCTAAACAGATTGTGAAAGTTTTTTTTATTTCGATCGATATTAAAAAATATCGTCCCCCAGTATTTGATATTCATTGTATAACGATACCGATATAAAAGCATGAAGAGTTTCGTCATCGTTAGCGTCATACCGCAACATATTGCAGTAGCAGCAAACTCAACCTCAACTTGCTGCAGATAAAGATTGCTGTAGGTACGCTTCAAAGCATCTTGTCCTATATCCTAGTTTTAAATACTCTACTACTGGTAGCATTACACTAAGTGCACTGCAAATGCATCCTGATATATCGTAGCGAATTTTATTACCTAAGCGGGAATGCAGCCGGAGCGATGAAACATAACAAAACTAGGCAGTGAAAACAACATGAAACATTTAACATTCACGAACACGAGAATATCAAAGACATTATATTCGAGCTATTATGAGAATCAAAGTGATACATATAATGTGTTATTGTAATTGGCAATCATGTGAGTGGCAGACAATAAAGAAAGATGTATGTAGATGAGATATTAAAATTATTTTAACAGGACCAATACAGATTACTAATATTTCAATGGAATACCATTTGTGCAACGTGTATTTAAGTAATATTTAGTATCGATCCATAAGGCGGCAGAAACCCTAACGTTAAAAGGTAGAAAGGATTCTGACCAGTGTTACTCCAATATATTTGGTCCTATGTGTTCAATATTTTATCTAAAACCAACCGATGAGCGAAAAATCATGCGATAATGCGATTAGTAGATGATGATTGGGATTACCAACGATATCTATTAAAACAGTCTACACTAAAACATTAATTTTACTTATATACTTTCTTACTTACTTTTATAGGATATATATCAGATAGACAGATACAGATTTAATTTAATTAACCGGCGCAGTGATAAATACAGAATAAGCCCGGCAGGTCTGTAAGGCTAGAGATATTTGACACGCGATGCTCTCTGCCTACCGCATGAGGGAACTGGCGTGAACATATTTATTGTATGTATGTTTTACAATCGACTGACACCCGTATTCTATAATAAAATTTTCCAATTATCTCCTAATAGTAAGCTTCACTTAATACAACCCTACGAGATTGCGACCCTCTCAAATTTCGAATAAGCCAAACGGAGCAAAATAAACAGACTTCGCAAAATCACAAAAGGTGAAGGCGAGCCCCGAACAAAGGGCGTGGAACCATGAAAGGATCAATACGAGTTGCCCTACAGACACACACCCTAAAGTAGGTCAGGCCTCTCTGGGGAAAATTTTACAAAACATGTAACTTGATGCAAATTTTAGATGGCTTCTAATAATCTACGTCTTAAAATTTCGTAAATTTTGGTAACATTCAGTATTTGTCTATTTCAGTTTATTCAATTTAAATAATAACAGTTAAGATTTACGAATTAATATTTAAGTATTAAATGTTAAAAATGAAGCCGAGTTCACTAGCAATCAAATGGGCTCTAACGATTATATTCTTGATAAATTGCAATTTAAAAGCCGAAGTTCTGTTACGAACCTGAAGGGAACCTATGGCAATTATCTGCAAATAACCTGTTAAAACCAGATCGCCGCGCCGAATATTCCATTTTAATTCGCAAAAACAATTCCGAAGGGGTCCGAGATTGGTCTTTAAATGTTGAATTGTCCGTTTTCGACCCCGCAACGGGCAGATGCACAGTCGCAGTTCGCAACGGACAGGGATTTTCGACGAACGGCGCGCACCTGCCGCGACAGCTGGCAGACACTCCACCAACCGAAAATCGAACGACCAGTAACAAAGTGAAACAGCTTGAACTTGAGATTTCGACAAGGCACACATGTTGCTTAGGAAATAAAATAAATATTGGATTCCTTTGTTACCATTTTAAGTGACTTTATAGCGAAGTAATACGACTGCCTCGTTGGTCGTGTTAGTTGCAAGCGCGACTGCCGAACGAGAGGTCCTGCGTTCCGATCCCGGGTCCGGTACTATTAGATTTTTCTAATTTAGAATTTCTAGTAGTAGCTCGGAATCTAGATTTGTGCCCGGTATATGGAAATAGGCTCACCACCTACTCCTTAATGGGACCTAAACGTAACTGGTGAAACGTAAGAGTATACACTAGTGATAGTAATACACTTCTCTGCCTACCTCTTCGGGGATTACACGCGTGATGTTACGTGTTACGTAAATATAACATAACAGAAATTATAAAGAAATAACTAAAAAAAGAATGCTCTTCAAGTAATATATTTTATGTAAAAAATTATAAGTTTAACAAACTAGCTGACGAAGACAGACAATAATGAACAAAGAGAAAATACTGTAATTGTCGAATCTTAACATTGTACAAATAGAAGAAAACATTAAATTTGAAAAGCTTTTGAATCTACTTACATTCGAAGAATGCAAGATGTTCTCAAACAATTTTGTATTGAACGATCATACGGTAAAACTAAACCTAAACGACACGACAACAGCGTAACCACTTACGAAGAATCCGCTCGGAGCGGTTACGCAGACAACACAATGACCAGTCGACGGCAATTGGTCGGTCACAACAAGTATTTATGGTCGGCCGTCAGTTTTATGAATATGCGAGCCCCGGGTACTGCGACGTTGATAAAACACTCATTTTTCCATATAACCGTCGGGGCATCAACACCCGCTAACAAGCTAGCGGTAGCGCTAATAGCGAGGTGATTTGTATCACAGCTTGAAACGAACACTCTCAGCACGATCGATGCATCAACAAGCGCTGCCATTACTCCTTCGTTATTAAAGCGGCTTGACTTTGGCAACATTTATAACTGAACGTTGTTTTTTGTTGTTTTGGAAACATCAACGAAACATGTGCTTTCTTGGAAATATCAAACCACAACTAAATCTCATAGGATGATATAACAGATACTGTTAACAATAAGTCGCCAAAATTTTCCAAATGAATTGTACTTTAATATCTGTATTAAAAAAACTTCGAAAACTATGCTTACTGGCAGCTGTAGGAACAATATACATTATTGAATGTTAAAAGACAAATCACCTTAAACACAAAAACAGCTTATTAAATAATAGGTTAAAAAGCAAATGTAACCTTTAGTTACTCGTATATCTATGATTAACTTTTGTAAACATAAACCAATTCGATGTAGAGCATCATTACTTATGTAAATTCGCTTATATTCCTTTTCGTTCTCTAACATAATTTATAATGAATAATGTAGTAATGATAATACAAAACAGAGTGAACCTAGGACTTCGCCTTCGGGTAAATTCATGCCAATTTGTATGGGAATAGTATCAAGAATTTTATTTTTTTTATTTTTAATAGAGAAGGGTTCGACCGCAATTTGGTCTTGTAGCAAGTGAAGATGCAACTTACAATGTATCAAGCTTATTTGGCAATATATCACAATATATTTTTGATATATAACGTGTTTTATTTAAACGTGTTGCTATTATTTGATTCTGTAACAAGTCATCTAGCATCTAACATCGTGTAACATACGACGACGATGAAAATGATGATGTTAATGATGATGACAAGGTAAGTGTAACTACACAAGCGGAACTTAATAATTAATAGGCAATGTAGAGAAGGACGGAAATATCAGCTAAGGTGAGGAAACAAGCGCTGACAAGCAGAATGGCGTCCTTGGCAATAGAACAGCGCACACGTGCCCACTTGTGGACGATATCGCTTTCGCCTCAGTCACAATAATGTTTACTATACTATTCTCCGAAACACAATGAATCTATTACACAGATGATATGAAAGTGAATACTTGGAATTGTCTAGCCACAACAGATATGTACATACATTCAAACAATAATTGTAATTTAATTATTGTTTAAATAGGTGCTCAAAGAGAATATTGGTAAATCCTCCGAGTTGTAGGTTGCATTAGTGGCGGCGATAAGGCAATGGATGATAAAATTCATGTTGAAGAAATAGTATTGAAAGATATCATGAATTTCTAAGAATTTTTAGAATATTTACATGTGTAGCACACATACCGCTATAACGGACATACTGTCCTCGACAGATTAAACAGATTTAATGGCTGGGGAATGTTTATATATTTGTTTGGAATCTGATTTTCCACGAGACAGGTAGCCCTAATACGGGGGTGTAAAAATACCCCGGTTCACATATCGCGTTCTACTTTATACTTCAACTTTTTACTGGTGATTTTCACGATTATCCCTTTTATGTTTATTGCGAACTTACTTTTTTTCAAAATCAAGATTGTCGCTCCCATTGATTCAATCCTATACCAAGCTAAAGCATAATCATAATCTGTTCATCCGTTCCGCAGATTAATCTAGACAAACTAACCACCAAAGAAGCAAATCTTTAAAAATATTCTTGTTCAACTTTGGTAATGTGCAAATACGATGAGCTGAAGAAACAAACTTCAACTTGTAATTACGGCCAAATTTTTAATATAAGACAGACAATAGAGACGTATAATTACACCTTGTTTTCTGACGGTACATTAATGGTGTGACAAAGAAACATACATCGACATGAGTCCATGAGGACAGTTCCAAACTGAACGAAAGTATACACGACAGTGGAACGTACGTTACGAGAGCGAGCGAGCGAGCGGCCGGCGGCGACGTGATGACCGCTGACAAGCGAAATGGCGTCCTTGGCATTGACAGTGAGTGCACACGTGCCATGCACGAATGCGATCACTTTCGCTTTGAATAATTAATTATTCATTCCCATCACTTCCGCTATTTCACTTATACGACGCTTTGAACAAGTAGACCTTCCTCTCGTGTCACCCAATTAGGTAAATCCACACGTGTCTATTCTATCTGGTCTAGCTCCATCAACGAAACATGTTACGACATTAGCGTCCACTTCAACGATAGTGTTGGGAAAGTTGCATTATTTCATTGACATACTTATTTGTGTTGTCATCGTAATCTATTCGTTAAGTGGTACGCTATGAGTAATTAAGTCCGTTTAAGAATATCGACTTGAACTAACGTCACAATTAAACTATGTCATGATACAAGTACCTTGATAAGTTAACGCTTATTAATATGTGTTATCACTTTTATCATGATAGCATCGGCGCATTCCAATCAGATCCAATCCATAAACGCGTCGATGCGACGCCAGCGCGAGACAAATCTCTCAAACGTTACTCGGATCTTGAACTGTCGATAAATTCACGATATTTCTATCTCGACGACAAGCTAAACATATCTCGTTTCCGATCGTTATCGATATTATCGATCGATCCGCGACACGGGCCAGTATTCCACGATCCATCATTCCATGGATATTTCTTAATCTCACGTACACTCAGATAACTAGTTGACATCGGATTGAGTAAGTTCAACTAATGCATCCGATACACGGCGCGGACGAGACGCGTATGTCATAAATGTATTAGATCCCGGAATGGAGTGATGTAGGGTTGACGAATACTGGAGAAATAAAAAAAGTAATAATTAAGCACGGAAACAAATTATACGCACCATATTATAAAATTTATTTTACGTAAAAGTGTTACTGAGTACATATTAAAAATAATAATTCTCAACATTTATGTGTATGCACAGTAGATATTTCATAAACCTATTCTTCAATTATTATATAATATTTCCGGTCAAAATGCACGTAACAAAAATTTGCAAATACTTTATTGCAAATATTTTACAAAAACATTTTCTAAGTTCTAGGGACGCTGTTTGGACCGCTTTTATTGCGCGCTCATTCCAACAAGCTGCGAGTTTGTTTGGCTCGGTTTAATGCCATAAAGAGATCAACTTGAATCAAATGATACAAAACTATTCGCCTTTCAAAGCCCTGCAATCTCGGCGGGGTCTATAAATAACGTCGTAGCGCCGGCGTCAGTGGTACAAAAAAGGCGTTATCCGACGATTATGGGCGATGCATCGATACAGAATAATCGCGTTCAGTGCAAGAGCGATGTCAGTAGATGGTGAGTCATGCGGCTCAGTGGCGATGGACGTCGACGCGTTGAACGTAGAGATTACAACCGCTTTTACCGAATATTAACAAACATTATCAAGAGGTTGATAATGTAAGGAAGAAGCTTTAAATGAAAAAGAGTATTGATGTAAGAATGAGAAAGGATATAATGTGGCAGCAGGTGACGTGGGAGATCAAGAATCTCCGATTTCCACCAAATATGAGTATAAAGAGAGTGATGAATACAGAAGAAACACGTCAGGTCTGTAAGGATATTTGGCAGTCGATTCTCTCTGCCTACCTCGTAAGGAACTCGGCATGAAGATATAATAGTAATAATAAAGTCGATGAGTGACTTATCGCAAATGATATTTTATCTACACAACAAATAAATGAGACGAAACGAAAAATATACATATTTAGGTACAACAATATCCGCAAATTCGTATGTTGGCCAACATTTGCCTGATAGAAAATCCCAACAGATAGTGAGTCCACGCATTGTATAGGCATCGCAAATGAACCCAATGTTAAAAATCCTCTCCTCGAAAACAAATTTAAATCACCGGGCTAAGCTTTAGTTTATTTTCACATCTGTCTTTAGCCGTAACCTACACATGCATTTATACTTACAAGTTGAATATGGACAAAAATGCACCGTCAAGGTCCCACATAAAGGAGACAACAATGAGGTGTTGATAGAGGCCGATAGTTCGCGACCGTGCTGACGTCAGCACGCACTAATGAAGTTATTTCACAAAAGTTCAAATCGCAAGGTAACCGTGACTCCGAACTCTGACTCTGAACAAAGCGCGCGTATCCTTTGACGTCAACATCGACTTGAGTCGTGTGCGACATCTGTATAAGCGGATTGTAAAACCAGATCGTGCGCTTTATCCTGGTCATACAAATGTAGAAATATATGAACAAAGCCTAATTACTTATTGCTAATGAACAAAGCCTATTTAACTATTAATCCTTGGCGCGCACCTCTTTACAAATGTGCGTTTTAAGTTTAAATATCACTTGCTATAACGGTCAAGGAAAACATCGTGAGGAAACCTGCACATCTTAGAGTTCATAAAAAAAATGTTTTCTAAGATGTATGTAGATGTGTTTGTGCCCGATATATGGCAATAGGCTCACCACCTACTCCATAATGGGACCTAAAAGTAACTGGTGA
>DWEO01000327.1:0-10087 GCA_018245995.1 Pyrrhopyge telassa croceimargo
CGCCCGACCACCGCTCGCCGTTACACACACTATTGCGCTTTTTGCTCATTTTTTTTTTCGAACATTTCATAGCTGCATACTAAATTACAAATTTCGCTATATTTGAAAACTGTGCGATGCCATTGGAGCTATATTATAGCAGTTTGAGCCTATGATACGTCCATAACTGAATATCTTTAAAAAAACCAAGCACTTGGAAATAGACAGCGACCGCCGAATGTAACTCCTCCAGCCGTTATGTAGCTTAAGCGATATTAGGTATTTACAATATTGTAAGCTGTCAACGCAAATGTTCGCAATATTGGTACAATTAATTAATTTTAAGAACACTGTAAAGTGAAATTTCTAAATGTAATCGTTCAGTTTATGAATTTCTATTGTCTAAAGAAGCAGATACGTTTTCGTTGACAAGCCGGCGGAGTGTGGACGCGTCACAGCTACTGTTATACATGACACAACATACTCGTGTACAAGCACAAAACAAAACATCGAATGAGGATGACGACCATGTCGCTAAGTACTCCAACAAGCACCTGCACTACAGACCACGGAAGAAACTGACCATCTTCTATTTGTGTTACTGACACGAGATGAGTTTACAAGCAAAATTTGAGATATCCCTTTATTGAAAGTCCAATCTTTAACACTTTATTAGGTACCTTAAATATATACACCTATGCTACACAAAAAGTTCCGTATTACACATCCATTTGGTGATACACGTCTTCTTGGCTAGTATAATAGGTGTAATAAAGAATTGTAATTCAATACGGATATAGTTATTAGTACTTAACGGCTTTTTCTCCAGTTGTAATTAATGCACGAGCCAGTTAATACAATTGGAAGCCACATAATACAATTGGAAGGTCTGATATTGTCGTAGTGTTAACAATGTAACAAATATGTCTAAACAAAGCGATTTTCCGAAACCAAACAAGCAGAACCACTAATCTACAACGAACATCGAAAACGAACAGCTGAGAACTTAATTAGCAAGGCGAGCAGGCGACACACGGTCAGTGGCGAGCCATAGGTACAGACAGACAAGACAAACATTTGCGGACATTCATTAAGGCGGTACGTACATAAATTTATCCAACAGAGGCGTGAATCATTATATATTCAATAATAGCAATAAATTATTGTGTATGTTTACCGACCGTACCAATATTTTATACATCCATAATCCAAAAAATTATGCATTCTGCTGTCTGATGAACCAATTCTAAGGACAGTGCAAGATCGATGAACAGAATAAAAAGGAATATAAAAATTATGTAGCATTCATTCCCACGTAACATAGATTCAGTGTGTCCTTATTCTCGATGAGTCCTTAAACAGAGCACGCGTGTCTAGGAACGTCTATTGACACTTGCTTTGAAGATCCCTAGTTGTGTGCGGAAACAAAAACGATGGCTAACGTTACGTTGCGGACCGCTTTGAGCGAATCGTAATAGTTTCGATATTATTATTGTATTTATTATATTATTAAATGATTAACGGGAGTAAAAAGCGTTATGCGCCGTACGTAGCTACTGTTACGAGGGGCCGCACACGCATGCCAACAGATACACACCCTACTCTAGATGCACTTCTATTCACAACTGGCTTCGGGCTCTCACACGCATATCTTTACTGTAAAAACTTATGTGAAAATAAAAAAAATGTGACTCTATAACATTAGGCGATCAAAATTTTCATTATAATATAGAGTTCATTAACGACACTGTTCAGTACAAAGTTCTATTATATAAACGGTTTGTTGGTCATGTAACATCAGGTCTGTAGTCCCCGAGGAGGCATACGTCATGACTCCCTCCATGGAATAAGGGGTGAGCTTATTGGCACACACCGGGCACAAATTTGGATAACGTGGTGCAATTAGGGATTTCACATTAGAAAAACTCAATTATACCTGAACCAGATGAACTGAATCGAAATCGAACTCAAAACCTCCCGACCAGCACTCGCGCTTGAAACCACACGATAAACGAGACAATTTGAATTTGGTTATGCGCTTTTTAAGTAAACAATACAAAGATAGAATCATGTCAGCAGGACAGTCCGCTCTATGCGGCAAGTAGACACAAAACAAAACGTACTTCTAACACGTACTATCATGCAGCACTGCGTGAAACATGTCTACAGGCTGGAATGTAGCGAGTAGCTAAACTATGGGTTTTATTTTATCATATGATGGGCTAGCGTTTGGCCGCAATTCCCTTCTGATGATGAGCGCAGATGCGTCCTAAGATGAAAGACGCATGCCAATCGAAAACCTATTAACCTTTGCTTGGAAGAGTCCCAGGTGAGAGTCCTAAAACACAAAAACGCCGAAACGTGGTGATTGAATCAGGTCGGCTAACTATATTGTATTCGATTATTAAATCATGGCAATATCTATCTCGGAGTAAATCAGTTCTAATACTAGGCGACAACATTGTAACATTCGTAAACTTATGTGAAAAATTTCCTTTTGATTCTTATAATCGTAACGTGTTTCAAGTCCAACAATCGATGTTTAATTATTTATCATGTCACAATAAAATAATTAAGTTCTTCCTTCACCTTTGCAGCCTTATGTGCGCATAAAGTCCCATATTCCGAACAATAAATGAAACGAACATTGAAATGTAAGCTACAAGCTTCAATTGTACATTATGTGCGCATAAGAGCCCTCTATATTTACAAAGAGTGACACAGTTGAACTGCAAGACGCATAAGGACATGGCACCACATCGGTTAACTCTAATCGGAAGCAGAACACCCGCGAACGGTCACAACTAAACGATTGCATTTCAATCATTATTAAGGCATGCGCGATGTGATCACTGATGCTGTGTCAATAAAGAAATTCTGATCGACGTCTTTACCCCCATCGCGACTCCGGACACGCCGTTAGGAAGAGAGCGCTGTCCGGGCCAAACAAAACGTACAACGTAAGTTATAAACTTCAGATTGATCTGTCAGGGGACAGCCTGCAACGACGGCCGACCAAAGTATACGAAAAATAATAAAGAACGTAATGATATAACAATAATATGTACATTGATAATAACATAGCACAGTTTCAATTCGTGTCGATGGTGATGTTTGCTACGAAGGATATACTTTATTTGGCTCGCTAATTGCTGCACGGCGGCAAATACTTCCATTACAGTTATACGTATCGTATGTTTGAAAGTTGTGTAACAATGATAGTCTGGTATTATTTTAATCATTCCTAAATTTGTGTGGGCCGAAGAAACATTTTGTACGGTTATAAAATTATCAAACATTTATGTATTAGAACTGCATTATTGTCCTTTAACAACTCAATTTGTATATTAACAATGTGTAGAAACAAAAACCGAAAAATGAAACGTTTTTTGTACAAAGCTAAAGAAAATATAAACACGATTGTTAATTTATTCATCAGTCCGCAGTCATTATACTTATTGTAAAAATTCAAATAATAATTAAAAATTATCGGTGGGCAATACAAAACAAAAATACCATAACATAACTAAAAATAATCCAACTAAAAGGAGGAAAATCTTTTCACATGCAATGTAGTGCCAGTTCTACGCAGACACTACGGCCAAGTACGGACACGGCAAGCCTGATGGAAGTGTGTATGGTTGTTATAAGACCGATAGTTTCTGAATACAAACGTCTCATGCCTATTATTGCCAATCCAAGATACTGGATAGTTTGAAATAGATAGCTAGGGGCCATTCGATAGTTTTAAATAGGTTGAAATGCAATACAACAATGAAGCAGCTGCATATTCTGTATGTGAACTTAGCAGCGAGCCCGCGTGCGGCAGGTGCACGGGTGAAAGGGGCCGAGCGCACAAGCAACATTGTAGCGTCACTTCCTTCTTCCTATCAGTCGAGCGCACGCAGCGCTCATGAGCAGTTGTTTCCTTTGTTAAGCTCCTTTAAAGTACACATGATATATCAATCTCGACATCAATAATGACCAGCAAAGTTATTTCTCGTCAAGCACGGCAAACGACATATCATTTCTATACATATTTTAAACATCGCCGGTCATCTCAATTGTTTTAATCAGTATGAGTTATTTTTGTAAGTTTTTATTATTATTCTTATTCCTGATTAAATTAATTGATTTAATATAAAAAATGCAATAATAGATTGCAATAATAGGTCTCGGCCTGCCTTGGTACGGCTATACGCCCTGGCCGCCGACGGCCAGGAGCGTGGCCTAAGCGAAAAGCAGTGTTCTGCGATTTCCAATCCGTATGCACGGCCTATAGCCCTACTGGGTATACCCAGCAGTGGACTTAGGCTGGTGACGATATGATTATGTTGATGAAAAAATTAATAAGGTAAGATCGTATTGTACTTTATTCAGTTATACATCCGTGCTTAAAAATATGATTGTAGACTTGCTTCCGAAGTATAGGTACTATTATACAATGTAAGTGCTTCTACTCCCATGAAATCACAAATATAATAATATTGGGGCATTACACGAAATTAACAAAATCTTTTAATCATTTCGGATATATATGGAATATAAATAGCCGTATTGACTGCTTCGTAAGTCGAGTGATTGCAATCGCGACTGCTGAGGTTGAGATCAAGGTTCGGGTTACGGGTATGGTACAATTGAATTTTTCTAATTTAAAGTTTGTAGTAGTAGTAGATGTGTGGTAATAAGCGCACTCCCTATTCCATAGTGGGATTTAAACGTAACTAGCGAAAGGCGGGAGTGTACTCGCAGTCGCACCTCTGTCCACTCCTTCGTAATAAGCATATGTAAATCGCATCAATATGCGTTACTGTTTTCCGGGCCCTCGTCCACTTCGTACTATGCAGCATGCGGGCTCTCTATTAATTTGGATATCTACTGTTTACATCCCAATACACTGAGCAGTATTTTATTACAACTGGGAATATTTTCTCACAACTAAGTCCTCTAATCGTTACCACAAATAAAATTTCAAATAAACAAGAAATAATTAGTGAGAAAGCAACATCGAATATTTCAACTTCAACTTATTAGTTTAGCATCTAAGCGTTGATCTGTTTGAAATTGTTCGTTTTTGTAGCGAAAAAATAATAAATGAACAAAAATTTAAAAAAGAAACAACACATAATTCAATGGCATCCATGTCATGAGCCGCAGCGATGTGAAGTTCAATATACATGTACGTACTAAGCGTCAGTCAACAGTGTGGGCGAAACAAAACAGTCGTTCGTAATGAGAGAAGGCGGTCAAAACGCTAATGACACATAGGTAACACTCAGTCGGGATGGTGTGCGCTGGCTGTGCGTGGAGCTTGGAGGATGACGGCCGATGAGAGCGTTCTAAAATGACGTCGACCACTCGCATTGATGTAGTACAAGAAAGGCTTCCGTAAATGTTACCCACAATGACGTATGATCGCGTCGTCGATTGCATCTAAACTCGATTGAATATTCAACTGAAATTCACCTTAACATTGAAATAATTTCGTACTGCCATAAGCTACACGGAGAGCTAATTTTACTGAATGTACCATAATTAGGTGGTTCATCCATGTCGCTTCAGTCACTCGCAGCTGTTCACTTGAATATTTTTTTACGTAACATCTAATATGTTTTAATGTAAAAAAGATCACGAGCCGTAACAATATTCGATTGCAACGTATATTGCACGAAGGAATGGTACAAACGTATAGTTTAGATGTAACCGGCGAGCGGCACACAATGATCGTTTGGAATGCAACGTGCACATAGCGAGCGTCAATAGAGCCACCTCGTCCGCTTATGTTGCCTGTGCGAGCGCGCATAACTCAAGGGCAGCGTGACGAATCCGCCGGGCGCGTTGAGGCTCTCGCTGGACGAGGTCAGAGTGGGCGGCCCCATCCACCCCTCCGCCTCCGCGCCACTGGACAGAGTGTTGTCGTATGGCACGCGCCGCCGCCGCACTCGCGGACGCACGGGGCGACACCTCACCGGTCACTTAGCCACTTAGCTACTCGTACCTTGCGCACCGCTGTATCTTGACATTTCATCGAGGGAATTCAGAAGCAAACTCTTTAAACATTGATGTAACTAATAAAATGAGACTAAATTCTTTTTTCATTTTGAAATAATTATTTTTCATATTATAGGCATAGTACTATTGAACTTTATAAAACCTACAAAAAATATTCTGAACTATAAATTGGAGGATTGGAAAGTATAAACATTTTTGTTTTGTATCGATGACTTCTCATGTAACGTTAATCTGCTTTCAATTTTTCTATTTTATACACAGAGATAGATTTTCTGATTATACTTTGTAACCCCTTATAGAAGGTAACCCCTTGAGGTGTTCCGGTACAGCTGACGAGACGTGTGCAGTAGGACGTGGTCTCCAGCAAGGACTGCCCTACCCGCATCCCTCCTGCCATTGTGCTGTGCCGTCGTCTCTAACATTATCTGTACCGTGTAATTCGGTCAACACTCCTACTACGTTCCTAATAAAATTATTGGATCCATTCTATGCAATAAAATATTGAGTCAATATTGGAAGAACAATCGACTTTAACATTGACAATAGATACACCAAGACTTGATACAATTGTATTCATTGCATATGTTCGTCTTCAACGCACGAAGTTATACAAGGAAGGAACAACCCCCTTCTAACACATCGCAAATGAAAACATTGTGAGGTATGTAAGGATTAATTACGGATATAATATAAACTTGTTCAACTCCTACCTGAACAAAAATACATTGTAATAAATCCAAACGTTCTGCTCGTTCATTATAATATATTATCTATTGAAATATGTACCTGTTCCTGAGTGTAATTTACACCTTAAATTAGGAGTCTAATAACAAAGGCGACAAAGGTCCCATATCATAATATGGAATTTTGGACTTTGGACAAAGGGGGCAAAGTCCCATATCATAATAATGGGACTTTGCCGCCTTTTTTATTAGACCCCTGAAATGGTATACTCAGAGCAGCAAGTGTGTGTGTGTGTGTGATGTGTGCGTGTAAAAGAGCTATCGCATATTTTCGCTTTATGACCCGTCATGCGTCTTCCGCGCTTCAGTCAAGCCGATGGTCTCTCTATCTCACTAAAATACTAACGATAAAACAGATCGCAATGCTATTGTCAGCTCAAGACTTGCGCATTACTCAGAAGTAGGGATTAGAATAAGTACTGCATAAATCTGACGGGATAATTTCAAGTCCAAATTTTTATATAAAATGTTAATACATATTCTTCAAAACATGGCGTTCCTTATTTTGTATTGATTGATTGTATTGTATTGATTGAAGCTGTATCATGCGTATTCCGATCCCTACTTCCACATCAGCAAAATAAGTTTGATCCCAGCCGCTCTAAAAAGTATCACGTTACGAATGAATTTCGAACAACTGTGCCAATTAATATACACTCAGATGTAAAACTAAACAAATTTTTAGAAAAATTAAAGCCAATCAACAAACATTTACGTTTACATTTACATCCTCTATACATATCACTTGTTTTGAAACATGTCTCTAATTCTGTTCAAACAATACTTCAAAGGGAAGGGGCCTTAACATGTTTGTATTTTTAGTGTCGGATATGTATAGAACTAAATTATATGTAAGTTTATTAATGTAAAACTAAAAAAAAAACTGCCCTAAAATATCATCCGCTATTGATTTTAATATAACTATTATTTCTTCCGACTGACGTGTTTTATATGTGTAGCATCTTTCCTTTACGGGTTTTTCCCGTAGTAACAGAAATATACAACAGGAAGCCGTTATTATGCTTTGTTTATCAAAAATTCTTTCATATCAATTCCGCATATTTACATTTGTATGTCTATCGTATAGACACTGTTATGTCAATTTCAATTTTAATTTTTAATTTTAATTAATCGGTCAAGTTTAATACACAAAATTATTTACATTTAAATATTGATTGTATTGATTTGAAATTATTGAAGTATTCATATTGTTTAACATTGAAAAAAAAGTTTAGAAACAAACCGGCAGCCATTTTCGATTATTCAAAATAGTGGGAAAACATGAAATGCAGGTGTGTTGGCTTTTAAATGTTAATCAATTTGAAGAGAAAACGTGTTGCAAGAAGTGGAACTGTAATTAAGTAATTTAATGTAAAATATAACACATCATTGGTATGAAATATTGCAGTCTTCAGTATAATGGCAGATCCCAGGAGTGTTTTATTTGTCCTAGTTAATTAGAAAAATTAATCCACAATCTGTTAAAGATTCGATATATGTAAAATATTAAGCTTTTGTTTTATTTATTTGTGAATATTTTCTGTGAATTCTGACATCCGCCTGGTTAATATCGTATTTATACGCGTGAATGTAGCGTGTGGTGTGTGTTGGTGTGTGTGGGTGTGTGTGTGTCGGTACCCGTACGCACCTGAGGCTGAGGTCGGGGCTGGCGCACCGGACCACCGGGCTGGGCACCGCCGGCACCACGAGGTACGCCATCGTCATGTAGTACTTCCATACTTGCATGTAGCCGTCGCGCTCCTTCTCGGGCTTGCGCGGCAGCGCCTGGCTGCGCGACAGCAGCGACGCGCGGTTGTCGCTCACGGGACTACAAGTAGCTTTAGCTTATTTATTTTAACCGTATACCAGTGTTGGGCAACATGTAATCTAACTACTAATTACTAACTACATTTAGTAATCAGTAATTATGACTACAAATTACATAAAGTAATTGTAAGAAGTAGTTAAATATTTTGATTACTAACTACTAATTGTAGTTGCAATCACGATTGCAAGATTACTTTTTATAAACTACACATTTAAAAATGATGTTGCGCCTTGAAAAAACGCATACACGCGCGCCATTATTACAAAAAGTGTGCAATGAAAACTTTGTCTACTGCACCGATCTGACAAGACTTCACACACTTGGAAAGCATAAAATAACCGTTTTAATGACACTTTTGATTTTTATATCGCCAAAGCACAAAATGCTGCGATCGCTGCAATGTCTTTACCACGATTTAAAACCAAATGGTTTGCTTGTATTCCCACAGAAGAACATCAAATGTTGAAAAGCTTTTTTAAAGCAGCTATAGCAAAAGAAGTTTCGGAAAATGCTTAATCGTGTTCAGCAATAAAAAAACAAAATAAAGATGACTTTTTTCAATTTGATACCTCATCTTCAGATACTGAGGAAGATGTATGCCGAGTCCAAAGATCAAAAGTAGTTCTGATAATTTCCTGTCATTTATCAGATATGGAGCGGGAACTAAATACTCTTCATAGATGTCCAGAAGTGAAAAAGTATTCATAGAATACAATACTCCTTTACCTTCTTCGGCTCCAATGGAAAGACTGTTTTGTTACACAACTATGATGTCTATGATTAACCATCAAATCCCACAAGCTATCGGATGAAATGTTCGAAAAACGTGTAGTACTAAAGGCTAATTTGATTGACTACCCTAATCAACATTTTGTTAAATTTGATACGCAAATAATTTGCATTACTTAAGTTGATGTTTGCTGAGTGATATTGATTTTTTGATTATATACATATAAGTCAATGAACACAAAATAATTCATATATGATAAATATTTTAATTATCTATTTTTATTCTATTCAGGGACATTTAATTAGGAAACATTGCTCAATGCGCTACTGTAGAGTAGACTCCTCTGATCTTTTAGCCTGTATTTCAAGTGTACTGGTTTCCACATAATTATTTTGCCGGAACACTGCCAAAGCTATTATGGGGGCACATTTTAATTGTGGGGATGGTCTGGTAGCTAGCCAGTCGGACTCTGAAAAAGTCCTGCCACCAAACAGACCATAGGCGGGAATCGAACTCACACCTTCGGGTTTTAACCCGGGTGGCTGTACAGCCTGTACCCTTATTCCACGTTTTATTTAATTGCAAAATTAAATCCATAGAAATCAAATAAATCAGTAGTTATAACTACTAGATTGTAGCAATCAAATTAATAACTACATCATGTAGTTCGATTACTGAAGTTAAGTTACATGTAATCATAATGTTGTAATGTAATCATGTAGTTAACTACTTTTAATCGGCATTACTAACCAGATTACAAAAAGTAGTTAACTACGCCCTATACTGGCCACCCAT